>CAUYSK010112311.1:0-20267 GCA_963575035.1 Avahi laniger
GAAACAGACAATAAATAAGTCTGTAACATGACAGGTATGACCAGTGTGTATCACAAAGGAAAACAAAGGCAGTTAAGGGCTTAGAGTGGAAGGGAATGGGAGAGTGGTTTCCAGGTGCCATGGGAGCAGAGATCTGAGCACAGCAAGCCAGGGAGCCACGCAGGTATGGGAGTCGGAGTGTTGTTGGGACAGAGAAGAGCGAGTGCAAAGGCCCTGGGGTGGGGTGGAGGGTGTTGGCTGAGTTTGAGGAACAGCAGGAGGCCCTCAGAGCTGGAGCAGAGAGTGGTGGAGACAGGAGAGAGAGAGAGAGAGAGAGAAAGAGAGAGAGAGAGAGAGAAGGAAGGAGTCAGATTATCTAGTCCCTTAAAGGCCACGGTTATGATCTTGGGTTTTATTCTAAGAGAGACAAGAGCCCTTTGGAGGGTTTAAATGTGGTCTGACTTTAGTTCTAGAAGAATCACTCTGGCTGTTGTGTTGAGAACAAGGTGTAAGGGACACGAGGGCTGACCCGGGAGAGCAGTCAGGAGGTCACCGCCTTGATGCGAAGGGGAGGTGACGGGGCCGGGGCTGGCGTGGAGGCTGTGAGAAGTGGTCGAAGGTAAATGGCCCCAGGAGCTGGACCATGATGGCCCATGGAGGGGCTGAGGCCCTGGCAGCGGTGGAGAGACAAACAGCAGCAGGGTCTACACTGCGGGTTGGGGGATGGAGGGCAGGGAGGAGGTTCCAGCCAGAGAGGTCCACATTCCAGATCTCAGGAGTCAAAGCCTCTGGAGGGGCCTTGCCGAGGATCTGAGGCCGAGGGTCACCGCAGAGGGAGGGAGCAGCAGGACATGGGTGGAGGAGATCCAAGAGTGGAGTTGACGCTGAGACCAAAACACAGTTTCCCAAGTGGCACCCTGGGGCTGGGAGGGGGTGGAGCAGAGGGGCATTCATCTTTCTCAGCCATCCTAACCGTGGCCACGCTGGGATTCTGCCCAAGGGGTGGCAGACTTGGCCATGGGGACAAGTAGGGGCCCTGTAGGGGACTCGCCCCGAGGCCAGGGTGCTCGTCCACGTGTAGGGCTTCCCTCTGGACTCCCCACTGCTCAACGGAAAGCACTTTAGGCTGTGGGGTGACCCCTACGGTGAGAGGGGTGGGGTGGGAAGGAGCAGCCCCCGAGATGCCGCAGGGGGCGGGTGAGGGGAGTAGCGGGGAAGAGTCTGGGGTCTGTGAGGGAGGGGCCCTGGGCTGAGGCTCCTGTAAGGCTGAGCCCTGGCAGGAGCGGCACCTTCTGGGGACTTGGCTGCCTCACCGCTGTCTGGTGTGCGAGGAGGGGAGGGTCCGGGCGGGAACCCTGCTCACTCCCCACGCACAGAACAGCGACAGACAGAGCTCCATCTGCCAGGTCCCTGACGGGGCGGGGCTGACGAGGGGCAGGGGGTGCGCTGGGCAAGACCAGTGCGTGTGCGTGTGTGTGTGCGCGTTTACGTGTGTGCGTGCGTGGGTGTGTTGCACATTTCCACCCACTCTTAGTTTTTGCTGGTAGACACATCCCAAAGCACCCCATAGTTTGAGAGCAGCTTCTCACAGCACAGTCAGAGGAGACTGTAAACAGGCAAAGTAAACAGCCCAAACTAAAAGTGCTTACTTGGTGAAGTGTCAGGTCTGTGCTGGGGGGGCCTGGATAAATCAACGCAGTTTCATTGGTGGCGGAGGACGGGAGCGTGTCATCAGTCCTTATTTGGTTTTTAGGCACAGCAGGTGTTCCTTACCAGTGATGTTTACTTGAAGTCATGCAAGATTGGTTTACATTCCTAACATACGAACCGCGCAAGGTCTAGGGGATCGCGTCCGTTAGAACTTTCTGCAGCAGTGGAAATGTCCTACCCTGTCCAATACAGTAGCCACCAACCATACTGTCTATTAGTCACTTGAAATGTGGCCGGTGGAACTGAGGAACTGAATTTCTAATTTTATTTATTTTTCATTGTAATTCAAACAGCCACATGTGGCTATTGGCTACCATATTGGACAGCACGAGACTGGAACACTGGTTGTCATCCTTGGCTACATCTGAGAATCGTCTGGGGAGCATTTAAACCTCTGCAGCCAGGCCCTGTCCCCTAAAAGCTGACTTCATTGGCCTGGGTGGGGACCCAGCGAAGATAAATATATTTCTTAAGTTCTGCGTGTGGTTCTGATACGCAGCCAGGGTTGAGAACCAGCTGTCCAGGGAGAAGCTGCCCAAGAGAGTGTTGCTTGATGGGAAACCAGCATGCTGGGGATCAGGCTACCTGCAGATAATCGGAAGATAAACTGATGACTCCTTTGACCCAGGACTTCATAACAATGGCTTCTCATGAAATGTGGCCTAAGGGAGAAACTTGAAACAAACAGCGAAAAGCTGCCCCCACACACCCAACCACCTGCTCTTTAAGAGCCTGGTCACTGGGATACAAGCCTTGGTCCCCATCCTGGTCCTGTGGCAGAGAAACTTCTGCCAGGGGATCTCGGACTCCCCCAGAGGAGCCCTGTCCCGGAAGATGGGACTTCCGTGAGGATGCCGCCCCAGCTTCGGGGGAAAGGGGTGTGAATCCACTTGCAACAGTGAGCAGGTGTTTTCCCCAGTGCGCCCTCAGTGGGGACGTCCCCAGCATCATGTAACCCAGACACGCAGGAAGACCCCAAGCCCTTGTCACCTGTAGAGGCCTGTGGGAGAAGAGAAGGGACCCGTCTGTGTCCGGTCTTCCCTCCCCGTCTCGCTCCCTCGCCCAGCCTCCTGCCTCACGTCCCACAGAGCTGCACCCTCACGCCCACCCGCCCCGATTGACAGCCCCGTGGGGTCCCCACCTCCTGCCTCTCTCTTTCTCTCTTTAACTCTCCTGTGTGTCTGTCCTTTCTGACTCATCTCTTCACCTCCCTCCCATGTGTCCCTCCTCCTCTCTCTCCTCTCCTTCCCCCGCCCTCGTCTCTTTTCTCCACAGACTTTCCTGGCCTCCAGCGGGGGACTGTATTGCCTGGGTGGAGGCTGCGGGAACGTTGTAATTCCAGGCTGCATGGGCCTGCCCAGCACGCCCGCTGGCTCCTGCCCTGCACTTGCATGCCCAGGCCTGGCTGCGTGCACTGCATGGGGTGATCAGCGCTCAGGGCTCCCTCCCCGGAGCAGGCCCCACAAGGGTCCGGGCTCAGGGCGGGGCGGGGCTCAGTGGACAGCTGTGCATGGCCATCGTGGCTTCCCCACAGCCCTGGGAAGTGGAGTGAGGGTTCACTCCGGCCCTCTATGCAAATGAGATCACAGTCCAAAGAGAACTGTGATTGCTGGCACGGTTAGTGACAGTTCATCAGGCACAAGGCCTTTGGGGACCCAGGAAGCAGAGCAGAGAGGGCTCTCACCTTCCAGAGTAACTCGCGTGTCTAAGGCTGGCACAAGCGCAGAGGCTTGCCTGGCTTAGGACAGCCTTGTGCTGCACGGGAGTGACGGGGAGCCGACACACCGGACTTACGGCAATAGAGCTGCCAAGCTTCGGGGACCCTTGCACTGGGAGGACACGAGGGGGGGAGCCCAGATGGGCCACCAGGGTCCTCAGCTCAGTGGCAGCTTGAGAAGAAAATGGGATGAGCAGGAGGCCCAGAGGGCAGCAGCCTCCCCCGGGGCATGGGCTCACCAGGCTGCTCGTTGCCACACACCTTCCCCTCCCCCCCCACCTCCCGCCTCCCGGCTCAGCAGCCCCGGAGGATGTCCGGATCTGGTGGACAACAGGGGCCAGAAGTGGGGCTGGAACTCCTCCCACCATGAACTCCACCCCACACACACACATCGCACCTCCCACTGCCCTGCCCCCTACCCCATGAGGAGCCAACCCCAGACTGACCTCGGGGGGCTGCCGCCCCGCAGGACCCGGACGAGAGCGCCCGCATCTCCAGCGCCTTCTTCCGCCTATTCCGAGTCTTGAGGCTGATCAAGCTGCTGAGCCGGGCAGAGGGGGTGCGCACCCTGCTGTGGACATTCATCAAGTCCTTCCAGGTGCCAGCGCCGGCCGGCGGGGCGGGCCAGGGCAGGGTCTGCACAGGGGCCTCGGAACTGCACCCACGTGGGGAGGCCACCAGAGACGTCCCCCTCAGACGGGGTGGGGGGTGATGGACGACAGTGGGTGTTGTTGAGGGGAAGGTGGGTGCGCAAGTCCCAGGGAGGCTGACGGGGGGCAGGGCTGCGGAGCAGGTGGTGGAGCCCCGAGGCCTGACACTCCCGCCCGCTCCGCAGGCCCTGCCGTACGTGGCTCTGCTCATCGTCATGCTCTTCTTCATCTACGCTGTCATCGGCATGCAGGTGAGAGGCAGGCCGGTCCAGGCCGAAATGCAGATCCTGGCCAAACGGGGGCAGGAGGGTCAGTGGACCCTGGGGAGCCTAAGCAGCGGTGGGCTGGACCCGCCCTGCTCCCTGCCTCGTCCATCCTGGCAGCCCAGGGGCTCAGCTGCACGACTGGGAAAGGAGGTTGTTTGTGGACCTCCCTGTCCCCAGCTGGCTGCCGTGCTAGAAGCCTGGAGATGATCTAGAAGGAACTTTGGCATACAGATCATGCAGATGGACAGCAGGGGCCAGATCACGCCTCTAAGGCCAGACTGAAGGCCCGGGTGGCCTCAGTGCACACTCTCCTGAGAGCCTCCCCCACACTTTGGCTCCCCAGGTCTGCTTGCTGCTGGGAAAATGGGTCTACCCACCTACTTTTCTTTGGCTTGGTGGGACAAACTTCACCCGACCTAGAAAATAATTCCATTTATTTGGCTGACGTGGCCCGAAGTGAAGGGGATTTAGGGAGGCAGGGGTGAAGGCGGGGAGCAGGGCAGATGGGAGAAGGCAGCGGAGGGGGCGCTTTTACCAGGTTCCAAAGTCAGAGCCCTTTGTGATTTGCAGATGTTCGGAAAGATCGCCATGGTGGACGGGACTCAGATAAACCGGAACAACAACTTCCAGACCTTCCCTCAAGCCGTGCTGCTGCTCTTCAGGCATGAGTCCCCCGTGACACCCCCCCCCAGCCAGCCCAGCTCTGCCCTGTTCCAGTGGGCACGGAGGCGGGGCTGGCTTCACGGCATGTGACCTCTGCAGTCACACAGGCCCTGCCCTCGGAGCGGTACCCTGCTTGGTCTAATGCTCTGCTGTCACTGTTTTGTGATAAGCAGCCCGGCATCCGCATTTTGCACGGGGCCCTCCACCGAGCGGAGTGCCGCACACCCCTCTAATCTCATGGCACCGGAGCAGGAGACTGAGGTCAAGTGTTCTTTCCTGGACACTTATTTGCCCGTGTGGCTCCCGGAGCGGGGAGAGGCAGAGTGAAGAGCTGGCCCCTGGGGCGAGAGTTGGGGAGCAGGAGGCCGGGAGGGGTGGAGAGGCCAGCGCTTGGCCCACAGGGGATCCGGGCCGTGCGCTTGCTGGCTGTGCAGGAGCTGGGTGGCAGAGGCGAACTGGCCAGCAGTGGGACTCCTCCTCCAGACGAGGCCGGGGGACACATGTGCCCAGGGGTCCTCCTCAGCACAGCCTGTCAAGGGCTCCATGAAGTCGCGGCAGCTGCAGCCCTGATGGCCCATGAGAGAAGACCACCATGGGCGGGCAGGGTGCCTACGCCACCCACCCCCACCCTGCCCTCGACTGCAGACCCAGGGCCGTCCTGGACTGCCTTACCCCGCAAGGAAGGGCCTGTGTGACACATACAGTGATGGGGAGCTGTGGAGTCAGGCTGAGCTGTGACTAAGGGAGGCGCCTCCCCGCCGGAGGTGGAGGGGGGTTGTGTACAGAGCAGCTGGTAGCGGTCACATGAGAAAGCACCCACAGTTCACGTACGAGCCTGCTGCTGCGTTGAGACTGCTCTCTCGACAGCTGCACGTGTGCAAGGTGTGAGGTCTGAGGGCTGCTTTTGCGACTCAGCCAGAGCGGGTGGTGTCGGGAGAGCTGGGTGCAATCGTGGGGTTTCCTGGGATGACTCTGACCCTGCCTCCCTCGGTCACACAGTGCTCTCTCTTGCTGTCCCCCTCCAGTGACATGAATCCATTTTGCCTCTCTATCCAAGAAACCCCTTTTGTAAGTTTAACTCCTGCTTGTAGCAACTCTTGAGGCTAGAGCAGAGGGGCTGCAGCACAGAGGGGAAACTGAGGCCCAGCTTTCACTGCACTACTCGGTGAACCTGGGGTCTGACCTCCCTATTTCTGGGAAAGCAGCCCCCAATCTGCTCATTGGTCCACACCGCAGTGCCACCAGGCCGATGGCCTCCTGGGGGCGGTGAGGGAGGAGGTAGGCAACGGGGCCCTCTCTCCTCCAGGTGTGCGACAGGGGAGGCGTGGCAGGAGATCCTGCTGGCCTGCAGCTACGGCAAGCTGTGTGACCCGGAGTCGGACTACGCCCCGGGCGAGGAGTACACGTGCGGCACCAACTTCGCCTACTACTACTTCATCAGCTTCTACATGCTCTGCGCCTTCCTGGTGAGCCGCCTGCCAGCCTGGGCCGGGGAGGCCTTTGGTGAGCCGAGGCGGGAGGGGGCCCACCTGCCTGGCAGGCTCTGTCCTCCGGCTCCATCTCGGGGACACGGGAGGCTCTAGTTAGGTTGTTTCTCATTCTGTGAGTGTTGTGTTTCTTCATGCCCCAGAGGGGTTAGCGAGTTTTTACTGTTCTTTCTTTTCCCCCCTGGTTATCGATTAGTAATCAAGAGGAATTTCACGAGGCTCTGCCCTAAATAGGTAGGGGCTTCTTACAAAGCCACTTATGCCTAACTAAGCCTTGGAAGAGAAGGCTGTCTTGCTACGAGGAAGCTGAGGCTCTGAAGCGGGGTCCCGCAGGAGGTCCCCGCTGGGGTTAGGAGCAGCGCGCCCGGCCATTGTGAGACCACAGGGTTGTCGGCGATGCCGTCTGTTCAAGTGGAAGGCAGAGAGCCTGCACTGGGCCCTCGTCCCTGAACTTTTTCTTTCCTGTATTCGCTCAAAAGAGTTGTTTGAGCCTCTGACGTGTGCCAGGCCCTGGGCTTAGGGCAGGGGAGGAAACATGAATGAGACACCGTCCTGGCCCTGAACGACCTCGTAGGGTACAAGGGAGTTCATGTGTGAGCAAACCTTGCCATTCGAGGGGACACCCAGTATTTACAGAAAAGGCAAGAGCAGTGACAGGGCCTTGGTCCAGGTGGGGACAAAGGCAGGGACAGCGTCTCTCTGGGACGGGTGTGGGAGGCTAAGTTTGGCGTAGCTTTCAAAGAGGTGCTCAAGCCGGGTTTTGAAGACTGAGCACCAAGCCCCGGCAGAGGGCACTGTTTGTGCAGGAGCGCAGAGGCGGACACCGTGTTGCTTATGTGTGGAGCGCAGGTTGTTCAAAAGGCTGGAACGTAGGGCGCATGCAGGGAGCTGTGGAGCCCACGCCCAGCGGCCACCTCCCAGCTCCCCCACCACCCCTGGGCCCTTGGTTCTCCTCTTGCAGGTCATCAACCTCTTTGTGGCTGTCATCATGGACAACTTTGACTACCTCACTCGGGACTGGTCCATCCTGGGCCCTCATCACCTGGATGAGTTCAAGGCCATCTGGGCAGAGTATGACCCGGAAGCAAAGTGAGTCCCATCTGCAGGCTCTGTGCTGGGCCCTCCCTAAACTGTCCACCCTCCATGCTAGACCCTGTCCTCGTGTCCCACAGCAGGTCACTCTCCAGATTAATGAGTATGAGTGGGCTTCTCCCCCATCTTCATTTATCCAACGTCCCAGATCAGAGAAGCAGAGCCGCTGAGGGTCGGAAGGGCTGCCACAGCCTCCCAGAGTGGAAACCCCTTTGACTTTACTGGGAAATGGTCATCCAGCTTCTGCTTGGATACTCCTGGGGATGGGGAACTCAGTACCTCACCAGGCACTCTAGATCCTGGCTACTCAAAGTGTGGTAGCTCAGGTGTTAACACATCCGAGCCTGAATAAGACGCAGAGTCCCGGCCCCACCCAGACTGAATCAGCATCCGCACTGTTGTTAACCCGATCCCAGGACATTCGTACGTACACTAAAGCTTGGGAAGCACTGCTCTCTTACATTCTTCCCCAAAAGGTCACGAGCTTATATTTCACGAATGTTTCCCAGGTATCAGGCACTGCACTAAACGCTACGTGTATTATCTCATTTAGTCTTTACAACAACCTATGGCACAGGTCTCCCGATCAGCTCAGTCTCAGATGAGAAAGCAGGTTCAGAGGGGTTAAGTAAGTTGCCGTTGGTCAGGCAGCTGTGAGAGGTGGAACTAAGATTCAATGCGGGTCTGTCTGGTGCCCTGAGCAGTTATGCTTTGAAGCGGTTATATCCGGGAGATCGAAACCTACCTCCTTCGTGCCACCCCCAAGTCCTAACTCAGCCCTCTGCAGATAGCAGATGTTTAATCTTTTCATAGCCAGCCCGTTTGGAAGTCAATAGGACCTTCCAACACAGTTTTCTCAGACAACACACACCTGCTACTCTCGCCTGGGTCATCTCTTTATCTGACCTTCCTGGTTGCCCTGATTTATGCTTATTCTGGGGGTTATGGTCCCAAAGAAAAAGTGGTTTCCAGCTCTGGAGCAGTCTCTGGAAGTGGGCTTCCACCTCCCTTGACCATACCCTCTACTTCTATTAATAGAGCCCAAGAGCCCCCATTACCTTGAGCAGAACCTAAGGAAGGTCTCATGATGGGGAAATGAGGTCTGGATTCCAGACGCAGAGATCCCACATCCAAGGGAGTGCCCCCCAAAAGAGAGCCCACTCCTGGTGGTGGCAGTAATGAATCCAAACATTGTCTCCTCTTTTAAAAAGGAGCTGAGCTCTCACTCCCTAAACACAGTCGGAAAGTAAGGAAGCATCCCCCCGTCTCCTGGCTCTCTTCCCCTTCGCCATTTTCCGAGCAGGGTGTTGGCGGAGGTCCTGGGTGGGGCTGCCAGGTAAACAAGTCCATGTGGCCTCCTGCAGGGGAAGGATCAAACACCTGGACGTGGTGACCCTGCTGAGAAGGATCCAGCCCCCTCTGGGCTTTGGGAAGTTCTGCCCACACCGGGTAGCATGTAAGGTAACCGGAGCTGCCAGGGAGGGGCGGCCCCCCAGGAGAGGAAGAGGGGCACGGGGCAGGGATCTCCTGGGTCCCCAAGTCCCTCCCTGAGGACCTGAACTCAGAACTCAGCATTCCAGCCCCTGACAAGGGACAGACCTGGTCAGCTGGCACTCCCAGCCCTCACGTCCCATCCCCTCCCGGCCCACAGACCGGGTGAGGATGACCTGCCAAGCTTGGCCTGGTCCCAGCTCAGCAGCAAGCCACTGCCTCTCCCCACACAGCGGCTGGTGGGCATGAACATGCCCCTGAACAGCGACGGCACAGTCACCTTCAACGCCACACTCTTCGCCCTGGTCCGCACGGCCCTCAAGATCAAGACAGAAGGTGAGGGCCTCCCAGCATGCAGCCCCCCTTCTCTCGCGGGGTGTTTCAGGCACAGACTCTGCCAGATTCTCAGAGCTGATGGGGAGAAGCAGAGGGAGGACTCCTGACCATGGCCACAGACTCCTCTTGCCCCTTGGGACTGAGAGGGAGCCTGAGAGTTCTCTGCAGGGCAAAGGCCATGAGGGTCTGTTCCCACACTCTTCAGCTGTGTGGGCTGGAGGGGAAAGAAAAGTACGAGCACTAGTGCAGAGGTGGGTGGAACGGGGCCACAGATGTACCAGTGCTAGCGCAGTGATTAGAGGAACAGGCCCAGAGCAGTGCCAGGGCCAGCACAGGGGTGGGTGAACAGGGCCAGAGTAGGGCCAGAGCTGGTGCAGGGGTGGGTGAGCAGGGCCAGAGCAGAGCCAGGGCCAGCACAGGGGTGGGTGAGCAGGGCCAGAGCAGGGCCAGTGCTGGCGCAGGGGTGGGTGAGCAGGGCCAGAGCAGGGCCAGGGCCAGCACAGGGGTGGGTGAGCCGGGACAGTGCAGGGCCAGCACAGGGGTGGGTGAGCAGGGCCAGCACAGGGCCAGGGCCAGCACAGGGGTGGATGAGCAGGGCCAGAGCAGGGCCAGTGCTGGCACAGGGTTCAGCTCTGGGCAGGAGCAGACGAGGCAGTCGGGTGGCGAGCACGGGGCAGGCTGATGGGAGTCCATACTCGGCTCCACTAAACTCGCAGGTCCTCGCCCACCAGGGAGACAGGCACTGTGGGAGCAGAGGAAGAGGTCAGGGCAGGGTCTCAGTGTTGTCCCCAAGTCCTCATTCAGGGCTCCGCTGCGTCGAGGCCATGCCCACATCAGGACCATTGCCGGAGTCTGGGACAGCCACGGAGCAGGTTTCCTTAAGAGGGCGAGATGAGGAAGGCCGGGAGTCACGGAGGAGCGGGTTTGAGCCCAGGCAGGCTTCCTGGGGGTATTGGGGCAGACCAGAGTGCCTGGGGCGTGGAAGGTTTTTGGGAGAAGAGCAGGAGATGACAGCCTTCAAAGCCAACCACTCGGCACTAGAAGCCGAGGTCTGTGGGGGTGAGTGCACGACAAGGGTTGGGGCGTCTCGGGGCGGAGATCTCCTGTCCTCATTGCCAGTGCCAGCACAGGAGCTGCCACGGCGGGAAACCCAGCTGATAGCACTGCGTGCGTGACTGGCTCTCTGCGAGTCAGGAAATGCGGGGGCTCATCAAGCGCAGCTGGCCTGGCCCGGGTGACTTTGGGGCCACCCCTGCCTTCCCCTCGCCCCAGGTAACTTTGAGCAGGCCAATGAGGAGCTGAGGGCCATCATCAAGAAGATCTGGAAGAGAACCAGCATGAAGCTCCTGGACCAGGTCATCCCCCCGATAGGAGGTGGGTGCTGGCTCGGGAGACCAGGGCCCAGAGGCAGCCGAGAGAAGCGGGCAAGGGGCTTCTCTAGGAGGCCCTGTGGGCACCTGAGAGTGGCCCAGACCCCATGGGCAGCCTCAGGGTGGGCTGTGCCCACTGACCGAGTCTGTAGGACGAAGGATGGCCTGGGTGCCCGGGCCTGGCCGCACCTGGGCCCACTCTGAGCCCAGAGTCAGATCCCCACCGGCTTCAGGACGTCCCTTGTTGGCTCCTCTGCAGATGATGAGGTGACAGTGGGCAAGTTCTACGCCACGTTCCTCATCCAGGAGCACTTCCGGAAGTTCATGAAGCGCCAGGAGGAGTATTACGGGTATCGGCCCAAGAAGGACATCATACAGATCCAGGTAAGGTCCAGGGGACTCCCCTGCTCAGCCAGGTGTCCGGACTCCAGTTCCCTGTCCATGTCCTCAAGGGGCCGATGATGGAGGCATAGAGGGAAGAAGGAGCCCAGGGGAGGGGAAACGAGAGGACGGCTCTGGATAGTGCACGATGGAGGACGTTTCGACCTCAAGAGAAGAGCGAGGAGCTCTTCATCTCTGTGTGACGGGACCAAAGAAACTAGGATGAGGTCAAAGGAGAGACGAGTTAGCTATAAGAGCAGAGTGGTCTCCAAAGAAAGCTGATTCCCCAGGGGTGCTTGCAGTGCTCTACCGGCTATGAAAAGAAAACCTTAGGACTTTATGTTTTATCTCATCTGGTTTTTATTTCTAGTGTTCATTGTAATGCACATAATTTATAAATTCCAAAAATATATATGCATCTGGGCTGTGTACTCCAAAATTGATTCAGTTGCCATTTTCATTTTGAAACAATCTCATACTTCATTAAATTGCAAGTATAATACAAAATCTTTTTTTTCTCTGAGCTGTTTGAGAGTAACTCCAACGTGATGTTCCATCATCCGGAACACTTTGATTCATCTTTGCAGGCATTGTGTGCACTCAAGGCACAGTGTGTATTACCAGGTGTTCTCCTACATAATTCTACATGACCACAGTGCAATCATCAAAATCAGGAAATCAATGCTGATATGTTACCACGTCCTAATCCATTTCACGTTTCACCAGTTGTCCCAACAAATGTCCCTTATGGCAAAAAGATCCAATCCAGAATCACACGTTGTTTTTAGTTGCCGTATCTCTTTAGTCTCTTCCATTCAGAACAGCTCCTCAGTCTTTCCTTGAGACAACCGTGACACTTTTGAAGATGACAAGCCAGCGTGTCCCCCAATCTGAGTTTGTCTGGTGTTTCCTCAGGCTAGAGTCTAGATGCATCCTAATATCCCTCTTGGATAGGGACGCCTCAGCAGTGACGCTGCGTTCTCATTGCAAGCTACCAGGTGACACCAATTTTGATTTGTCTCATTGCTGATGGTATGAACTTTGATCAACTCAAAAAATTATATTGACGGCGTGTACCATCCAAAGAAATCACTTGTCTAGAAGGCTGTACTGAGTAAGAAGCCCTGGAGAGGGTACGAAGTCTCCACCCATGGTGTCGAGAGAAGATTCCTTAGGAACAATTACCGTGTGCACTATCCCAGAGGCCAGAGTAGGACCTGGTGGCCTCACAGAGCCCAGGGACACTGAGTGAACCAGAGGGAGAGTGGGGCCTGAGCTGGGGCTTCCAGGGAGCCCCGGATGCGGAGATTTGAAATGAGTGGGCCGTGGAAGCGGTTTTGCTCTCCTCTCCAGGACTGGAGGGGTCACTGGGTCACTTTGCCATACCCAGGCCGGACTGCGGACCATCGAGGAGGAGGCGGCCCCTGAGATCCACCGCACCATCTCAGGAGACCTGACAGCTGAGGAGGAGCTGGAGCGAGCCATGGTGGAGGCTGCGATGGAGGAGGGAATATTCCGGGTGAGGGGCGCCATGACAACCCCTAGTGGTCTGGACACAGCGGCAATGTCCCCAGAGAGGAAGGCCAGGAGCCCAGCCATACAGAGGGGCACCTGGGGCTGGACCTCCGTCTCCACCTCTCCACCCACCTCTCTTGGGACTCAGAGTCAGTGACCCAACCTACCGGAGGTGTCACATATAACAGACCCTTTCCCACTTTCCCCTGCCAAGCCTCACATCTCTGCTCCCCTCCTACAAATGGAGGCAGCATTCCAGCCCCAGAGGCCCCCGGGATCAAGTGCCCCACCTGCTCCTCGATCCTTAGCTGGCTAGTGTTTCTCGTAACACTGTAGAGCTGGAAGTTCTTTAATGACCAGCTAGTTACACCTTTTCAGGTTATTCGTTAGGAAACGGTGGCCCAAAGAGACAATGTGACATGTCCAATGTCGCTTAGTGAATTGGTTTCAGAAGCCAGTTCTGCAGACTCCCAGTTCAGTGCTCTGTCCACGGCACCCTATCTCCCTCTCTGTGTGTCCGTGTCTCCTGTGTGGTTCCGTAGGCATGTCCTGTCTGCCCCCTCAAATTGGGAACTTTCTGAGGGTGGGGATCCTCTTCCCTGTCTGGTCTCACTGTTCAGTCTTTCTCCTCTGCCCTAGAGGACTCATCTCCCTGTACCATCACCTGCTCCCAGCAGCATCCCAGGGTGGCAGCCCCCGTACACACCCTGCCCTCATCCCTCACTCACGGCTCTTCTCCTCTCCCCTAGAGGACCGGAGGCCTGTTTGGCCAGGTGGACAACTTCATAGAAAGGACCAACTCCCTGCCCCCCGTCATGGCCAGCCAGAGACCCCTCCAGTTTGCCGAGATAGAGATGGAAGAGCTGGAGTCACCTGTCTTCTTGGAGGACTTCCCTCAAGATTCACGCACTAACCCTCTGGCTCGTGCCAATACCAACAATGCCAACGCCAATGTTGCCTGTGACAACAGCAACCACAGCAAGGACCAGGTGTTTTCCAGGTAGCGGTGGCAACCGGCAACTGCCAACGCTGGCGGAGGGGTACTGGAATAAGACTGGGAGGACAACGTTAGCAGGCTCCAGGTTGTACTGGAAGGGGGTGACCCGAAATTGCAGGTGTTCTTTGTTTGCCTTTGTGCCCTTTGGAAATCCATCCTGCACCTTGGTGCGAGAGGCAGGCCTGCCCTGCAGAGACTCCCTTGGCCAGCAGGGGGCAGCCTCACGTCGGCACTGGCCCCGGTGCTGAGAGGTTCTTTTATCCCGTCACCTACAGCAGGTCTGGGAGCTGAGATGTGTTGAACACATTATAGGGTAGAAGCAGAGGGCCTTCAGTAACAGCACAGACTACAGAAAACTGTGGACAATCAGGTTCAATTGCTGGATTTGGGTTCCAAGGAGATCCACTGCTCTGGGTGGTTCCCAACTCGCCATCCTCAGACTAGACTAAATATAATCTGCGATTACATAAGTGTCATAAAAAAACTGCAGGATGAAGGGGAGAGCTTCTCAGAAATCCTAGAGTAGGGGCTGGGCTCCAAGCAGAGCTTCTGTTCTAGACAGGAGGCCCGCTGACTGGAAGTCTCTTTAGCCTGGAAAGGCTAAGTCTCCGGCCTCAGACATGGGCAGGACAGGGCAGAGGCCAGGTGAGCAGCTACTCCCATGGCCAGGGCTGCCTACACCGCTTCCAGTCAGAGACCCCTGGAATTCAGCCGATGATCCTGAGCGGTGCCTGCGCCCATGGGGCACCGTGGTGCGAGGTGCCGGGGACATGCAGGAGCACCAGCCTGGGCTGCACATTGGAAACATCTAGGGAGTTTTCAAAAATCCCAGTCATGGTTCTCGCTGTGGACTCTGGGGATGGGACATAGCCGCCACCGTCTTTAAAGCTCCCCAGGCGATCCTCTGTGCAACCGAGGTTGGGAAGGAGTGTCCCAGAGGTCGTGAGGTGCAGCTGGGCCTGGACGAGGAACGGAACGTAGAAAGGTGGAGAGAAGCGCAGCGTGGAGACGGGCCTGCTCTCGGCTTATTCCCCCGGAGTCGGGCTGACTGGGGCAGAGTGGTGGGAGCGTCAGGCCCGGAGTCAAGACCCCTGGCCCACGTTGGGTCCAGACCCTGAGGGGAAAGGATATCTGGGGCCACAGAGGGGCAGGGATGGCAGGAAGCCAGCAGCCTGCCCTGGTTCACCCAGCCTTGCTTCCGTTTCAGTGTCCGTTATGAGAGGGAGTCCCCGGGAGAGACGGAGACGCCTGCCGCCAGAGGAGGAGCCCTAGGCCAAGGCCACAGGGTGCTGGGTCAGTCCCTTCTATACACCCAAGAAGCCGAGTCTTCCCTGGAGGGATTGGGGAGCCCCTCTTTTCTTACAGTCTGGGGACCTTCTGGGAGGGCTGGCTGGGGGACCTGTTGGGCCGTGGCACGGGAGAGCCATCAGGGCCAGTTCCTCGTCCAGGCGGAGGAGAAGGGCGCTGTCTAGGTGGCTCAGTGGGGTGGGAGGGGAAGCGTGCACACTCTAAAAGGGCCCCCTGCAGGCCTGCTGGGAAACTCACCCTGCACCCCATGCCGGCCCCAGCGCAGGAGTCCTCCCTGCCCTAGGCAGCCCCTGGACACACCGACACCGTGGCTCTGGGGCCTTTCAGTAGATGATCTTGCGCTCTCCGGGTAGGTCCTAGCCACTGCGTGACAGTGAGAGCCCAAGGATGCCGGGGTTCACTAAGGATGCTTTCCCCACTCCCCCAGACACGCACATACACACACTTCCACGTGCACACACTCAAGGACACGCTGAGGGACAGCTTGGTCAGACCCCTGGCCCTGATCCCCTCTCCCAAACCTGTAAGAACAGAGACCAGAGCCAGCAGAGTTGGGGCAGTCCTGGCTGGCCTGGCGGTGTCCACCCTCTATGACACCTTCTGCAGCCCTGAGCATCTCTGAGAGCTTATGGAGTGTGGCCGGCCGGCCAGGCAGGGCTCTGTGGACACAGGGCTCCTGGCAGGAGTCAGCAGCCCCTCTTATCCTCACTGCATCTTGCCCGCAGGACCCCACAGCAAACCCTGTGTGGAAAAGTTGAAGGGACAGCTGACCCAGAGGGTAACGCTTGGAGGCCAGGCATCTCCTGCCCACCACCAGGTAACGGGCAGAGGCCTGGGAGGAAAGTCCATACAGAGACCCCACCTGGCCTGATGCTCGCAGTGGGGCCGTGGCAGGGGAAGGGTGTGGCAGCCACATGTCTGTCAGTACAGAGGGACTGAACTCCTTTTCCGTGGGTCTTGCTTGAGGCTCCCTCAGATGAGCTGGGGTTTTGCTGGGTCCGTGGCTTCCAGCATCCCTGGAGGGGTCTTTGATTTTCTGCATTTGGAACAGAGCCCAAGGCCTGAGGAGAGAAGGAGTTCCACGCCAAGGTCTCTGCAGGAGGAGACACCCCATGGCAGGAGCGCCAGGGAGGGTACTTCCAGGTGCCCAGCCCCAGCTACGGCCCTGCTGATCCAAGAGGTGAGCCAGGAGCTGGGACACAGCAGTGGGCTGCACTGAGGGGTGGCTCTGTGGTGGCCTGGCATGGACAGCGGGTAGGGCCCAGGAAGACCCTAGCCAGCCTCCTCTCCTCCCTGCAGGCTCTGGTTCGAGGGGGCCTGGGCACCTTGGCGGCTGATGCTGACTTCGTCATGGCAACAGGCCACGCCCTGGCAGATGCCTGCCGGATGGAACCAGGAGAAGTGGAGATTGCAGCAACAGAGCTACTGAAGGGACGAGAGTCCCGAGAGGGCACAGCCAGTGCCCTGCGGTCCTCCCTGGACAGCCTCGACCAGCATCAGGGCTCCTGGGAGACCCTCACTCCCCCCCGGCTATGAAGCCCACACAGCATCAATGTGGGCTTAGCGCTAGCGTGACGGGGGAGGGGTGCTGGCGAGGAGAAGGGCCAGTCCACCGCGGCAGCCTCCCCCCCAGCAGCTAGACGCACGGGCTGAGTAGAGGTGTCAGGACCCCCTCAAAGAACCAGGAGGAAGTAAATGGACAGGCCTTCCCCTCACCAGCAAGAGGCACCATTGGCTGGAGCTGCTAATGTCGTTCAGAAAGGCCTGGTTGGTGCCAGTGTCTGTCTGGCCTAGGGCCGCTCCCACCAACAGGACATTAAAGCCTCCAGGCCTGTGACACTGGCACCTCTGCTTGTCTCCTCTTTTGGACTCTTCCACACTTAGTCTCCCCCCCAGTCCCTTCCCCAGCAGCCTTGCCCATGAGCTGGGGAACCCGGGCCGAGGAGACCAGGGCGGCCTTCTGGATTCTTATTCTGTGATGCAGACAGACCCGCTGTGTCGAGCGTGGGTTCTCCTGCAAGGCTATTACCAGGTCCACCGACCAGGCCGAGCAGCCCACACCCCAGGTCACACCATGGCCAACCTTCACTGAAGGCCTGACCAGGTCTCGCTGGCCAGAGTCCAGTGCACAAGCCACAGCGCAGGCTCTCAGAGCCGCAACCACACTCTGTGTGTGGCCTCGAATACCAAAGACCTGCAGCCTCCACAGCGCCTGCCATCCACACCAAGTAACAGCCGCTGTTCACCAAGCGCCGCCTGTATGCCATCGACATACCTGATCTCACGCCAGGGGTTAGTGTCAATACACCGTATTTACAAAGTAAAGCACCCCTCAAAGCCCTCTGAATATCCAGCAAAACCCTTGCCTCAGCTCGCGAGCCTCTCCCAGATCGGGTCCCACAGAAGTCTCCTGCTCACCCCAGCCAGGGGAGCTGCTCTGTCTGGAGAGCTCTCTCCCTGATTGACCCCTATCATCCTTCAAACCTCAGCTTTGCAGAAAGCTTTCCCTGAACACCCCAAACTCTCTGTAGCCTGACCCAGAAATTTGGCACTCTGTCTTTGCCCCGTTGCAGCAGGGATCGTAACTGTGTTGTAACCGCCTGTTTATTTTTAGCCCTGCCAGACCGCAAGCTCCACGAAAGCAGGGGCTGTGTCCACCTTGCTCGCAGTTACCCTCCAGGACCGAGCACTTTTCAGCAGGGATTGGTGGCTCAGTAACTGCTTGTTAAGTAGATGCAGGAAGAGCTAAGAGGTGTGGACCCCACCCGGGCGGGCTCACCACCCAGCACCACCTGCTCCGCCCTGTCTGTCTAGGCGTGGGAGGAAGGGAGGAGGAGCTCTGCCTCACAGGTGACAAGCTGGACTGCAGGCGCAGCTCTCACCTGCGGCCACTGGCACTGTCTTCCAGTCCATTCACTCGTCTCTAAGGAAGATAGGGCTATATGGAGCATACGTGTGCGCTGTAAAACCCTATAAAAGGGTGTTTTTATTTATGAGGGACTTGAGCATCTTCTATTAATACCTACCATGTATAGAATGCTAACTATATGGCAGGCCCTGTTCCAGGGGTTTTGCATATATTAATTTATTTGATCCTCTTAACAATTAAGAAAGATATCGTCATCCTCACTTTGCAAAAATGACTCAGAGAATAAGTAATTTGCCTAAGGCCACACAGCTGGTAAGAGAGCCCAGGTGAGTGTCAAATCCAGGCGGTTTAGCATAGATTCCATATCCTTAACTGCTATTCTGTTTGTATGTGTAAATCTATTCCTCCCAGCCTGCCTGACAGATGCGTATGTGCACATAGGCTCGGAGAAACTTTCCTATCTACTCTGCCTTCCCTCTGTGGAAAAGTTCAGGCAGTTTCCCTTGCAACATATGAGATGTTCTACTTTATCAGAATGTGCAAAATCCTGCCTCTACTCCCAGCTTCGCTTGAGGCGATGGGTGGGTTTCCCCTCACAGCACCGGCGGGCTACTCAAATAGAGCCTCAAAGGAAAAATTGTGGAACCATGAGGGTTGTGGTGCGAGTGGGGGCGAGTGGGCAGATTTCATGTGAGACAGACACGCCCTCCCTTCAGCAGGACCACCCGACAGAGACAGGGTGGCCCTAGGAGCAGGCAGGGCCACCTTCTGTCACCTGAGAGCCCTGGCCAAGGGCAATGTCTGCTGGACCCATATATGAGTTCCTGACAGTTCCCTGCGGATTTGGGGCCCAGCTGCTGGGTGGGGAATCTGCCAGAAGGGGCGGGGGTGTGGCTGGCGAGAGGCGTGGGCACAGAGCCATGAGCTGGGGCCATGGGCAGGAGAGGAGCCCTCCATCTGGAAGGTGCGGAGCTCAGATGGGGGGTCTCTGGAAAGGCAGGAGAGAGTGGGCCCCTGCTCCAGGCCAGCCTCAGAGAAGGGAGGAGCGCCCCTGGCTCTGGCCCTGCTGTATTTCCAGGCCCTGCCCTGGGCGGGGCTTGGTGGCTGCTGCCGAGCTGCCTCTGCTGGGACTCCTGCAGGAGGGATGCGGCCACCGTGTGCAAGGTGTCTGAGAGCAGAGCCCTGGGAGCCCGACTCCCTGGGATCCGAATCCCAGTCCCCCACCTCCGCGTTGTGTGATGGCCAGGCAGGTCCATAACCCTTTTAAGCTTCTGCTTCTCCCTCTGTAAATGGGGGAACAATGCCTACTTCTAGAGTTGTGAGATACTAATGTTACGACGTAAGGACCTGGCACTTGGTAATGGTAAGAGGCTGTTTTGATTCGTCAGATACCGGGTGGTGAGAGGGCCAGACCTCTAGGACGGGAGGAAGCCGACCCTGGAGGGAGCTGGGCAGCAGCGACCCTGAGCCCACACACCCCAGGCCGGGCCGAGTCCTCTCACAGGCCCTGCCAGCTCTCACCAACGGCCACGGATCTGGACGCCGCTGTGGCCTCAGACCACTTACTAAGACACTGCCAACGCAAAGCAGGCCTTGACCCCGACCTTTGCTTCAAGGGTCTTATACCCCATTCTGGCATTGGATCCGAAGGACATGTCACTCCTGCCTTGAGGCTAATAGCTCACAGTGCAAGGTGACTCCGCCACCCCACCAGCGGTTGTCCTGCCATTTTACTGGCCAGGCAACCCCGGGCCAAGATCCCACAGCCAGCAAGTGGCGGAGCAAGGTCGTGCCCTCAAGCTTTCTATGAATAATTCCATTGCGTCCTTCCTCACATTACACAGGGCGCCGCTAAACGGAACTCAACGTCCAGTTGAGGAAGCCCCGGCACAGAGGCATTTAAAAAAGAAATGGTCATACATACAAGGGAAAAATAACAATTCTGGTGCTGAATACCAGTTTAAAATGCTGGAGTTATCAGTTGCACCTTGATGGTCACTGGGCTTTTGAGGATTCAGAGGAGGGAGACTTGCCTGGTGTTAGTTTAAAGTCAAATGAACAGAAGAGGAGATTCCATGGTGGCGAGAAAGGAAACCAAGACCCAGGGAAGGAAAGAGCCATAAATGCCCCACGGCACTGAGCCCAGGAGAGGAGCCAGGAAGACACCCCGGCTCCCCATTCAGGCTTCAGAAAGGCTCCCGTGAAATGCACAGGGCGCAGCAAAGGGAATCCCCGGGCTGGGGGAAAACCCAGTCCCATTTCTAGTTGTGTGTTCTTCTAAAAATGCCTCTGCCCGGCCGGGCGCAGTGGCTCACGCCTGTAATCCTAGCTCTCTGGGAGGCCGAGGCGGGTGGATTGTTTGAGCTCAGGAGTTCGAGACCAGCCTGAGCAAGAGCGAGACCCCGTCTCTACCAAAAATAGAAAGAAATTAATTGG
>CAUYSK010112313.1:0-42487 GCA_963575035.1 Avahi laniger
ACCATGGTAACTTTGATGGGTTATTTTCTATTGGAGATAACCAGATATGACATTTCTTAAAAAGGTCTAGATCACTAAAGAGAAACAATGGCTTAATTGCATCAGTGGGAACTGATCCTCAGCATAACTTGAACAAAAAGAGATAGATACCTTGAAAGATAGATATACAGATGGATAGAGATAAACCCGCAACTAAAGGACACGGGGAGCATTGTAGAGGGGAAGGGCACACCTCTAACCCTCACTTGGGTGAGGCAAAGACATAAAATGTAACCATAATGTTTGTACCCTCATAATACCCTGAAATAAAAAAAAATAGTTTATTTTTGTTTCACCATTTTTGACAGAAGAGTCATGCTGTAAGTGTTTCTCAATAAATCTAAAGAGAATAGCAGGTACTTCTAAAATCAGTTGTGTAGCATGTTCTTGCAGTGATGACACAGTCTCTTCGTTGTGGTTGATATGTTAGGATCAGTTCTGGGTTGCTTTAGAATACAGCTTGCCCTTTTTACAAGCTTGACTGTTATTGTACATTTTCTCTTTTTTGTAAAGTCACTTAGTTAGATTAAACTATTTGCTACAACACTATCTCTCTTTTAAAACTACATATGCTTGCTTTCCAATGGTGATATTATAATGAAGGTGGTATAAACAAGCCACTGAACAATGACTTTGCTTTCAGTAGATAGTTGAATGGGTAGTAGAAGTTGATGGTAAATATATTCCTCACATTTTCCCCAAACACAATAGTAGCAATGTATGTAAGATTTGCATCCAGAGGAAAATCAATTACAATATTAAATAGAATTTGTCAATTAAAACATGTATCTGTTTATATATATATATATTAAGAAAATAAAACACTAAGAAAAATAAAACAAAATAAAGTATTTTTAATTATAAATAGAAAAGAAACACTGACCATCACTTATTCATTCTATCAATAAATATTTATTGAGGGACTACTTTGTGCCAGGCACTATTCACAATTTGCAAATAAAACAGGAAAAATTAAAGTGAAAGAAGAAACATAATTAACTGTAGCAATCACAAACTCAAAACTGGTAAGTGCTGAAACATGCTTTGGTTCACTGGAACTTGGGAAGTGACCATGCATTCTCACCATTCGTCTCCCAGATAGGCTATGTTATTCCTGGGGTTTT
Source organism: Avahi laniger (assembly GCA_963575035.1). Taxonomy (NCBI): domain Eukaryota; kingdom Metazoa; phylum Chordata; class Mammalia; order Primates; family Indriidae; genus Avahi; species Avahi laniger. Next base: position 1,164 of record CAUYSK010112313.1, read on the forward strand.
CAAATTTTTTCTCATCAGTCTAATTCTGACAGTTTTTAACTTCATCTATTAAATTAAACCACAGCAGCATCTTCTATAATAGCAAAGGAAATCAAATTGGAGAAAACATACTCAGTGCTGACTTCTGGCTTCCAAGATTTAATGGCAACTCATGTCTCCTTCGTGTCTCTCACTTAGAAGAGATAATGCATGTGAAGATAGACAAAATTGTAGGTTCAGTCACAGCAAAATGTGATTTATGCCAAAATAGATCCGGGAATGCCAACAATTGCAGAATAAATGACAAGTTTTAAATTCCTCAAAAGAGGAGTGAATTCAGTAATTATTTAACTTTTTTTTTTGGCTACTAGAATGTGAAGCACACAATCTTTTCTTTCACATGCACATAAAGCTTTAAAATTTTTATTTTCCCCTGAGCAAGCCTTGGGAATCAAATAAAATGCATTGGGTCTACAGACCAATACATCTCCTAGTATTTTCAGTCTCCTGGCATATTTTTGGCACGATATGACTTTTGCCATAAAAAAAATTAAATTCAAGTGCCACTGACAGAATTTCAAGTAAACAAAGCATCAACAGAGAGCACAGTGCCTCTGTGTGCTGGGAGCTCCAATAGACAGTCATCTGCAAATGGACAACTTTAATTCGATTCCTGGCACCATTGGCCGTGCTGAGAATTCTCCTATCTCTTCACACCAGGGGTTTGCTCTTTTAAGCATTGCTCCCTGAAGAGAAGGAAAAACTAGAGAGAGAGGATTTCCAATGACCCTGCACAGATGAATGGATATGTCAATGGTGAATATTGGTTCAGCTTTGAAACGGAATCCTGCAGTGGTCTTGCTTCTCCAGCCCTTCTACGCTAGTGTGAGTGTCGCCAAAGACTTGTGTGAGCAGGAATCTTTAAAAGATCAAGACAGAGAATGAGAAAGTGAAAACACAAGCAGAAAAAAGGCAAAATGCTTTTTAAAAATTAATGATAATTTAAATGTTTGAGAAATTCAGTTCTCCAGAGACAAGAGAGTATTAACCCCTTCGTTAGTGGAGCTTTACATTTAAAACTTGAAGTTCACAAAGGTAAATTCCAAAACACTAATTGCTCACAGAGGCAATTAGTAATGTGAGGTCCATCTGACAAATCTTGAAGAATAATTAAATACTGAATTGAGCACTAAGCACTTCGAATCCTCTTATTCTTTCCCCTGCCAGCATTATAATGAAAGCAGACACCAACACAAGCAAAAGGAAGAAATATAAATTCCATTTGTTTGGAAGATGAGCATTTCAGTTACTAATCTTGTAACTGGGTAGATGAAAAAATTCTGCCTGAATAACTGCAGAACACACATTTATTTTCACATGCTTTACGGTTAGTTTTCATTCAGCTATCAATCAATCAATTACACTGTGACATGATGTAATTTCCTAATCATACTAATATTCATGCTTTTATCACAATCAAACCTAGAGCGCATTTCAATGAGACAGAAGTCTAATTATTTAAATATGTTAGAGCATATTACATCTCCAAGGCTGTTTCCTTTATGAGTTTTTCTCCCCTAAAAAGAATGCACCTAATTTAATTGTGAAGAGAAAAGTATATTAAACACCATTATACCCCTCCAGTAAGCAAAACTGATTTTTTATATATCTCAGTAAGTATAGAATTTTATGGATCCTCATTTAAAAATAATGTTGTTTGCTTGTTGCTAAGAACAGCAAAATAGAATTTACGGCATAAAAAGAAATAATAATGGCACATAAAGTAAAAGCTAATATATGTATTTTAAATTTGTTTAATGTTCTTTACCTGAGAAAAAATTATTATAGTGACTGTCAGGAATTGCTCTATATCCCTAAAATATGATTTTGCATTATTTCCTATGGCTGACTGGCTTAATTCTCAAATTTTTTGACACTTAACAATTTTCAGACTTAATAAAATTAAAAAAAGCATATCTATTTATTTAATCATTTCGATGTTACCTTGACAGGTTGCAGAGAAAAGTTTAAAATTTTCAAGCAAGACCACTTCCTTGATGCATAAGTTACAATCCATAATTATAGGCTTGATTGTATAGATTAAAGGCAATAAATCTTCGTTATAGTATAGGTTAAAGATGGCAAACATATACATGCTCCCTCAGATATTTACAGGGGAAAAAAAGTCCATCAGGTGCCACAATTATCACTTTCCATGGTGCTTTGAGGCTATGGTCCACTCCAACCATGGCAATAGCTCCTCAGGTACATTTTCTTTATCACAAAATCTTTTGATATACATTTTCAAGAGAGCCTTGAAAATTTCATTACTCCCTTCAGTGGGAAATGAGCACAGATACATTGAAACTAAATGGGAAACCGATACAGCATTAACAACAACAAATAAATCTAAAAAGCATTAGTTTTCAAATATAAAATCAGTTATTTTTCAGCTAATCAAAGTTGTCTCTTCTAAATTCCTCAAGAAAGACTAAAACTGATTAGGGATACTTTTTGTGTTGTTCCTAAGTATTTTATTGCTATTGACCTAACATTCTAATATTTTAAGTTTCTGTAAACATAAATAGATACATACAGCTTAGGTTGACATGTGTTTCTTGCAGAATTATTACTATTATCCAAGTGGTGCCCTTAGTGCTGCAATTATTATGCTGATGAAAAACTATTTCATGTGAAGCTACAGATGTGTCCATACACTTGTACATGTGTACAGGAAGTGCTTCCTGCAAGAAGTATCACATTACCTTTACCTTCACTTTTAAAATAAAAAGCCTTAGGCTGGGCGAGGTGGCTCACACTTGTAATCATAACACTTTGGGAGGCTGAGGCTAGAGGATTGCTTGAGGCCAAGAGTTCAAGACCAGCCTGAGCAGGAGCAAGACCCCATCTCTACAAAAAATAGAAAAATTAGCCAGGTGTGCTGGTGTGTGCTTCTTGGGAGGCTGAGTCTGATTGCTCGATCCCAGGAGTTTCAAGTTGCAGTGAGCCATGATGCCACTGTACTCCAGCCCCAGAGATGGAGCAAGACTGTGTCTCAAAAAAAAAAAAAAAAGAAAAAGAAAACAAAAATAAAAAAAGCTTTCGCAGAAAATTTCCATCTGCTTTAGGATTAGCACATCATTATAAAATAAACTTTTTAATGGGAAAAATTAATATGTTTCTGGAATACTACTTAGCCATCAAAAAGAATGAAATAACATCTTTTGCAGCAACTTGGATGGAAATGGAGCCCATTATTCTAAGTGAAGTAACCCAGGAACAAAAAGCCACTCACTTATAAACTCTCACTTATAAGTGGGAGCTAAGCAATGGGTATGCATGGTCACACAGAGTGACTGAATAATGGGCAGTAGAGACTCAGAAGGGGGAGGAGACTCAGAGGAGGTACAGGATGAAATACTACTTATCGGGTACAATATACATTATTCAGATGATGGGTGTATTAAAAGTATAAACTTCTCCACTATGTAATTCAGCCATGTAGCAAAAAAAACACCTGTACCCCTAAATCTATTTAAATTTTAAAAAATGATATGTTTAATCAAGTTAACAGATACAGAAAATATTGAACTGGAAAACTTTGCAACAGTGAATTTAGGAACGTTTTCGTGGTTATGCAACAAAAATGCAAGAATTAGAAGATACAGTTAATTCCTAATCATTTTCATGAAAAACTTCATCAGTTATTCATTTCCTAATTTCCTTTCACCAGTACACTCTCTCACCCTGTCGCCACATCTCCCTAATACAGAGAGAGCCGTGTGTGTGTCTACACGTGTATTTCTACACTTAGGTTTCGGTTCTTTTTATTTATCCACTTCAGGTCAGGAAACAAATAGTTATTTATAACAACTGATTTTAAATATATTTTACAAGTTTAAGATTCTGTACTTAAAAAGCAATTTGATTCGTTTTTCTGGAAATGGAATTCCTTATGTGAAGGACATCAATCTTTAGTCTGGAATTCGCTAATAAATCAAGACCTATTGACTTCAAAAAACTCAAACTGTGTTGATTCTAATGCTAGGTCTTTGAACTATATTTAGCAGCAGAGAAAGAAGTGTTAATAAATATACATGGGCAGAATGGGAGAGTCCTTGTATGCTAAAGACAAAAAGCCAAAAGAAAATGTATTTGATCAAATATTTAGAATAACACAGGTACATGTGAATCTTGGCCCTTTGAACCTCAAGTCTCCTAAATAGTGGTAAATATCAGAGATCCCCAAAGAGTCTCTTCCTTGTCCCTTAACACTGTGGTCCCCAACCTGTGGGCCTCAGCCTGGTACTTGTCTGTGGCCTGTTAGGAACCGGGTCACGCATCACTGCCTGAGCTCCACCTCCTGCCCCTTCATGAAACTTGAGGGGGTGGGCTGAACAGCAGGAGGTGATCTGGTGGGCGAGCTAAGCTTCATCTGTATTTATAGCCGCTCCCCATTGCTGGCATCACTGCTTGAGCTCCTCCCCACCGCCTTGGAAAAATTGTCTTCCATGAAATCTAACCCTGGTGCCAGAAAGGTTGGGGACCGCTGCCAGACTGCTTGGCATCAAGTGCTCAGTGGGCTGGAATCCACAGCTAGCCAGGAAGGAACAGCACAGATAGAAGCATGTTTACTCTGTCAGAGGCAACTGATTAGGATGACGCCAGCTTTTTATATTAAACCTGCTAAGTAGGGCTTTATTCAGAGGGCCTCCCATACTTGGAACAATCATCAATGAAGTTTACGAACTACAGTGTATGTTACCAACGGTGGAGGGTTGGCTGCCTTAGCTGCTTATGCAATGCATGCCAATGAAGAGATCTCTTGCTGTGGATTTCCCTCAAATTTCATTTTGAAAAGCTACAACTGTGCAGTTTAAAGTTATATAAAGAAAAGAATGTCTACAATAACTTAATCTCCTGGTTTTTGTATTAGTATTTGACTTATTTCAGAATCAGGGAGTCCTAAGGAGAATCTCAGAAATTCGTGGAAAAATTAAACAGCAAAAGTTTCAGTTTCATATCACTGAATCACATAACTTGAAAGGACTTTGGAGGCCACTAGTTCAGCCCCTTCATCTTACAGCTGAGGGGCCCAGAGTTCTTTACAGATTGGGAGCAGCAGAGCCAAGCTTAGAACCTAGGCCTCCTGCACCAGTCTAGGGAACTTTTCATCAGACTATTTTGGCTGCCTGATACCTTTTCAGAAAATTAAAAACCCACATACCGGAGCATAATTATAATTTCAAAGATAGTCCTCCAGAGGCAAAGGAATTGGAGACCTGATGTAGAAGAAGAAAATGAAATTGCAATAGCAGTAAATCCCACAGGCGGTATCCTTAAAAAAATCAGATTCAGTGGGTACAAAATATTCTCTTTAGAACTATAGTATGACTTATGTTGGTAACAAATAGGGATGAATTAATCATTCATTTTTCATTTAAAATCCAATAAATAAGTCTAAAGTCTTGTGTTTATAGAATCTATGTTCTTTAGACCATTCAGGCTCCAAAGATTTCCAACAGAATTCATACCTATGCATTATGATGTATTTCAGTGATAAAGTACACTGTCAAACTGCATTATTAATCTATGATAGCATAATCATACACCAACCTAACCTGATAGTCTCATTTGGTTTTATTTTAAGTGAAATATTCTTTTTCTATTACTCTAGAATGCTCTGGCTTCAAACCTAAGTCATTTGGGAATGGCTGAGTCATGACTTACCAGCATGTAAAATACGCACTGGGAGTTTATTTTCTGAAAGTACATTTACTCTCCAGCCATTACGGTATAGTTTCACACACTGTTAGCCTAGGGAGATGCTGCTCACCAGCACTGTAGTGATCCAAAAGCTTCCCGAAATACCAGTAAACCCTGTGGGATGGTGACAACAATAATAGATATAGGGATAAGGAAGTCTTGGTAATTAGTCTCCATCTGCTAATAACTAGTTGCTTTCACTTAGCACTTTTGATGATCTGTTTCCTCAGCTGCACATGGAGTTACCTTAGTTTATGCTTAGGCTTTCTTCATCTCTAAAATGTTATGCTAAGAAATTTACTCAACGTAGTACAGAAATGAGAAAAGGGCAAAGTGTCATGTATGCCTTATCCAGGATAACCTAGAATCTATAAAACAGTGTGGGCACTCAGAGGAAGGGACATCTAATAACGTAGAGCTGACCCATGGTTATAGATTCCACCAGAACCCTAAGTTCTCAAAGACAGGTACTGAAGATAATTCATGTTTGTATCACCAGCAGCTAAGACATGTTGGCCCATGGTAGGTCTTCATTAATTGTATATCACATGAAATCAGAAAATGAAATTAAGAAAATAATTCCATTTACAATAGCATCAAAAAGAGTAAAACACTTAGGAATAAATTTTTTAACATAGGTACAACACTTATACTCTGAAAACTACAAAAGATTGTTGAAATAAATTGACGAAGATCCAAATAAATAGAAAAATATCTCACGCTCCTAGATTGAAAGACTTAATTTTTCAAGATGGCAATAATCCTCAAATTGTTATACAGATTTAATGCAATCCCTACCAGAATCCCAGCTTACTTCTTTGTAGAAATTGACACATTGATTCTAAAATTCATATGGAATTGCCAGGGGACCCGAATAGTCAAAATGGTCTTTAAAAAAGAAGAACAAAGTAGGAGTCGTGCTTCTCAAAGTTTACTACAAAGCAATAGTAATCAAGACAGTGTGGTACTGGTATATGGATAAACCTACAGATCAAGGGAATAGAGTTGAGAGTCTTTATATAAATGCTTATTTATGGTCAACTGATTTTCTACAAGGGTATGAAGAATATTCAGTGGAGCAAGAATAGTCTTTTCAACAAATAGTGATAGGACAGCTAGAGAGCAACATGCAAAAGAATGAAGTTGGACACCACTTTACACCATATATAAAAATATGTCATAAATGGCTCATAAACCTAAACATAAGACCTAACCTGAAGATAAGAGGTTCTCATAGAAGAAAATCTTCCTGACTTTAGATTTGGCAAAGAATTCTTAGATGTGACACCAAAAGCATGAACACCAAAAGAAAAAAGCAGATAAACTTGAGTTTATCAAAATTAAAAACTTTTTTGTTTTAAATGAAATGTGAAAAGACAACTCCCAAGAGAAAATATTTACAAATCATATATCTGATATCTAGAATATATAAATATTTCTTACAATTGAATTATAAAAAGACAAATAACCCAATTAAACAATTGGCATTGATTTAAATAGACAATTCTCCAAGGAAGATATCCAAATAGCTAATAAGCACATGAAAAGATGCTGGACATCATTAGTCATTAGGGAAATGCAAATCGAAACCACAATGAAATATCACTTAATACCCACTAGGATGGCTAGAATTAAAAAAAAAAAGTCAGATAATGACAATTGGTTTTTTGTTTCTTTGTTTGTTTGTTTTTAGAGATCAGAGTTTATGTTATCCAGGCTGGCCTTGAACATGTGGGCTCAAGTGATCCTCCCACCTCAGCATCCCAAATAGCTGAGACTACAGGAGTGTGCCCCTGTGCCCAGCATATAATGACAATTGTTGATGAGGATACAAGGAAATCAGAACCCTCATACACAGTGATGGGAATGTAAAGTGCAGTTACTTTGGAAAACAGTAGGGCCGTACTTAAAGGATTAAACATGGAATTATGCTATGACCTAGCAATTTCACTCTTAAAGATCTATCCAAGAAAAAGGGAAACATATATTCACACCAAAACTTGTAAATGAATGTCCACAGCAGTATTAGTCACAAGAGTCAAAAGGTAGAAACAACCCAAATGTCTACGAACTGATGAATGGATAAACAAAATGTGGTTATCTGCTGGAAAATTATGCAGTCATAAAAAGGAATGAAGTACTGATACATGCTACAGCATGAAGGAACTTAGAAAAATTATGCAAAGTGAAAGAAGCCAGAAAAAAAAGACCATATCCCATTATGTGATATGTCCAGAATAAGAAATCCATGGTGAGACAAAATGGATTAGTAGTTTCCTAGGGCTGTGGCAGGGGAGGAGGAATGGAGAGATGAACAATGATAGCTAAAGGGTACAGGGTTTCTATCTGAGGTGACGAAAATATTCTAAAGTGACTACGGTTATGATTGCACATATCAGTGAATATACTAAAAACTACTGAATTATACACTTTAAATGGGTGAATTATATGGTATGTGAAATATGTTTCAATAAAACTGTTAAAGAAAAAAAGTTATATATCAGATGAATAGATAAATATGCATCTTGAAGGGTGGAGAAGTGGAATGGCATTCCAGATAGACAGAACACTATATGCAAAGGCTTTGCAAGTATGAAAGGATATGGTATGCTCAGGGAAAGGAGAGGTGTGCCTGGATCACGAGAAATGTAGTATAATAATGGTAGGAAACAAGGACGATTTCCAATTCAAGAAGGGCTCAGGTATTAGCAGCCAAAAAAGCTTCACACTGGAGTAGAATGGGGAAAGCATTCTCTGTCTCAAATACTAGGCAGTAGCATGCAAAGGAAAGTCTGCTGACAACATGAAGAATAAACTCACAGTGCCATTATATGCCAAAGTGGAGTTACTAGGAGCAGCACAACAAATTAGATGGGGAGAAGAGAATTAGGCTTCCTGGGGAAAATTCTGTATCTTTCCAACATCCTCACTCTCGAGGCCTGGTGATACTGGGCTCAAACGAGTTTCCAGTATTAGAAATCAGCTTGGCCAAGGTGAGCCAAGGGGCCTTTGCATCCTTGACACTGACCTGCTATATTCTTCATCATATTCTCACTTCCCACCATCCCAGCAGGTGCAAAGGCAGTTCTTTGCTAAGAAATTTACCTTCTCTCAGAAATCACACGTGGTAATGCTCCAGAAATAATGACTCTCGAGGTAAAGCTGGCTATACTTACGAGAAAACAGGGCCTCTTAACTGTAAGTATTTCTTAACTAATCTCTTCTGATGAGTCTACCTCAAATAATGAAACTTGTGAGTAAAGGTTTTAAAGACAAATTAACATCTGGAAATAAATGAGACTTAGAGAAAACAGCTGTAAGTAATTTTACAAGGAAGTAACTGGCTGTCCCGAAGAACAAATCTAATTTTACAATACTAGCCACCTCCACAGTACAAAATATTTTTTTTTTATTTCAGCATATTATGGGGGTACAAATGTTTAGGTTACATATATTGTCTTTGCTTCACCTGAGTCACAGCTCTTTGATATTAGATGTAAATTACAAGCAGCATTAATTTATTAGTATAGTCATTAACAGAAATCATTAGTCAGTCAATCATTAACTAATCTTCTCTCTGGTTACTACTCTTATCTCTAGTGAGCCACAACTTTATGAAAATGTGTTGAGGTAAAAAACTCATTCATACAATATGGTTTTGAGGGGAGAAATTATTTTAAACTCTTTCTACCATAAAAACATTTTTTCTCCATTTGCTACTTTTTTGGATAAAAACCTAATAGATAATGTGAATGTGACCTTTTGGAGTGATTCCACAGTCTAATGACTGAAAAAGGAAAAAGTTGGCCATGACTAAAAAGGGAAGCATTGATAGTAGCTATGCTGTGTTTTCCTCATGTAAATGTGATATATGTATTCATTTAGAAATTTCGTTGGACATTTCTGCATCTTATGCTTAATGTTAGGTATCGCTTTTTAAAAATAAAAATATTACATACACTACTGTGATGTCATCAACTGCAAGGTAAGAATGGTTTGTCTTCCAAAGATCCATTTGGTAGGTCAGGAATATCTTCTCATAGATGTGGTAGTTATATTTGCAGGTGAGTCCTTACAGAATGATCTATTGAGTGTCTTACATAAAGGATTAAGGTCTGCTCCAGCTAACCTTACTCACATTAGAGCACTGCTTGCATGGTACATGAAGTCTGAGTTACAGCCACATATGCCTAAAGTATGCAACAAATGGGCCCCATGCTCCACAGCTTCTTAAAAGAAAGTGTATGCCATTCTCCAATTCTCTGTCAATTAGGGGCCAAAGTTCCTTGTACCTGTGGAGTAATCCTCCAAATTTTTACTCCATTTCTGCTTGCAATAATAATTCATTTGTAAATCCAGGACACAGACTGCATTTGCATATTTAAATAGATCACTGCCATGTAGCACAGTCCATTGTAAATTTAGGATGAAAATTATCACTTTTCATCACTTTTGTTTATAAAAGTATCACAATAAATATGTAATTTTAGATATATGGCTTTTGGTAAATGGATGAAAAGTTTCCTTTTCTGGTTACTGAAATTTTACTGTCCTGTCAAATCGAGAGCAATATAAGTTGAATGAATGAATTTGTTCAAAAACCTTCAACTGTATTTTAGGGCCTGCTTAATATAGTGCCACTATATGTAAAATGCCTTTGCTTGATTGCCTCCCCTTTTTGCTAACTAAAACCAAATTGACTCGAGAGTTGTAATATGTATTTCAAAGTCACAAGCCATTATTGTCATGTCATTAAGATCTTATAAAGGAGACTCTAAACTATTAAATGTTTTGGGAGTTTATGAATTTCATTGAAAACATACGCTGAAGCACTAAGTTAAAAAGATATTCGAGGCTCATACTGACATTTTACTTTTCAAGCCTTTGAGTCACACTTCTTCTGGTTTGTTCGAATTTTTACAAGAACAAATCTCGAGACTTCTACTTTTTTTTTTTAAAAAAAGACAGCCGTAGTCTGTTTCAGTGAAATGACAATAAAGTGAAAGTACTGAGAAAATAAACTTTATTATTGTTCTTTAAGGATTGGCATATATATGCACAACTTAGCTAAATAAACATTTCATTATAAACATTTGGTCAGTTTGTGCACCATTCTGTCAAAACAGGATAAATAGGGACCATCGCCATCTCTGTTGACAATACATTGATCTCACATTAATTTGATTGAAGGTGGCTTGCCAACACATCTCACTTTCCCCATTTGAGAGCACTCAGATAAGAAAAATACAGTGATGTTTAGCAGATAGGCCCCATGACACAATAGAATGCAACTCATTGAAGAAGTGTAATTATAGTGATTACTTCAGAAAAGAAAGCACATACACTGATGGGAAGAAGTAAACAGTGCCACAATTACGGGAGCCCGGGTCCCTTTTGGTATAGATACAGGCGTCCTAGCACCAACCGAGCAATAAGACCACAGAAAGCTTTCCAACTTAACAACATAAAAGCACTGAAGGTTACAAAATGGCATAAGCCAATTTCCCAAAGTGCTGGAACAAAGGTCCCCTCTGTTTTTGGTGAATTCAATATACCAAATAGATTAGTCAGAGAAGTCCTCCTTCCAAAATGAAAACTACGTACAAACATCCGTAAAGTTTTCCCCAGAGGAATGCAATCTGCAAATGCTTTTTAAAGCTGTTATTTTAATGGCTCTGAAAAATAAACAATGTGGGGTGTCTAGTAATCTCAGGTGCCAGTCCCACGAGAAATTGCAGAGGCAGGGAAGGTTCACCTCTGCCATTAATCAGGAATATATAATCTACTGTCATCCAAGCACTCAAGAATTTTATTATAATATGACAAAAGCAGGGGAAGATCTCACCTCTCACCAGTCCACTAGATTAGAGATACAAACAGAAAGACAAACAGAGTTTGAAATGGGCTCCAAAGCTCACCACACAAAGTCCTTGACTGCCATTCATGAAGAAACAGAGATGCCGTGAGATTTATCACCTTGCCTTGGATTGCACAGCAAGTTAATAAAAGGTCGGGTCTAGAACCTAAGGTTCCTGTCTCCCAGTTCTGTGTTTTTCTATCATGACTTGATTATTTTTCAGTTATGAACTTGACAAAATAAGAGGAAAAAAACATTCATATAAATTTGCACTGTAAAAGTTATAAAATACTTCAAAATTATTTGAATCATCTTATTTGATTGTTGTCAGTTCTCTGTGAGGTAGGTAGAAATATTTTTATGTCAGCTGGGCACCGTAGTTCACACTTGTAATTCTAGCACTTTGGGAGGCCAACGCGAGAGGATTGCTTGAGCTCAGGAGTTTGAGACTAGCCTGAGCAAGAGCGAGACCCCATCTCTACTAAAAACAGAAAAAAAATTAGCCAGGCAACTAAAAATAAAAAAAAAATTAGTCACTCCTGTAATCCCAGCTACTCCGGAGGCTGAGGCAGGAGGATCACTTGAGCCCAGGAATTTGAGGTTGCTGTGAGCTAGGGTGATGCCATGGCACTGTAGCCAAGGCAACAGAGCAAGACTGTATCTGAAAAAAAAAAAAAAGGATGTCAAATGTTTATGTATGTGTATGTATCTATATACGTAGAAATGTTGAAAAAAAGACAGTGAAAGAGAGACATGCAGACAGACAGACAGGCACCCACAAGCAGACAGAAAGAAAGACAGACAGTGAGGCCTTAAATGATTTGTCCAAGGTCAAAGAGCCAGTACTTGTCAGAGCTGCCCCTCGAAGCCAGTTTTGAAATCCAAATCCCCCTGCTCCTTCCACAAATCGTAAGGAAGGCTCCAGACCATCACAAGCAGAATCCCAGTACAGTACAACTCTTTAATTTTGCCTTTAGTTGTTATTCTTTTGGGGGGGCCTCCCTCCCCCCTCAGGAGAGAAGTCTGATTAGAATGGAATGGATAGAATCTCCTTAATAGAATCAAAGCAATGGCTATTGTCTAAATGGTTGTAGGAGTCACTTCTCTTTTTAAACCATTAGCTAAGTCCTGCCCCAGGAAATAAAATATCACAAGAAACACACCTTTTTCCTGTCGTTAGGGATTTAATGATTTTTAAAGCTAGGGGTTCTTATCCTGGGATTCATGGAAGCATGTGGCAGTGTCTGTAAAACCCCTAATATTGTATATAGAATTCGGGGCATAAGTGCATTTTTCTAGAAAGATTCTTGGAGGCCTCTGACTAAGGAATATTGAGCCACTGCTTTATAATAGAAGTTCGTGAAAGGAATGACAATGTATACAATTTTTGGTATGTCAAAAATTAGCTACCTGAATAATTTGGACAAAATGAATCATTCAATTTAGAAAACCAATGGTAATCAATCTGTAGTGCCCCCATACCCTAAACACTTTTGTTTTATGTACAAAATATTTTCTCATTCGTTTCACTCCAGTCAGTTTTCGTTTGCAACTCTATTTATGAAAAAGATGTGAGAAGGTGAATTTCATTTTAAAAGAACCATGGCCTAATTTATAACTTAATTAATGTCTGGGGTGGTTTGCTCATAACACCAAATTGATAGACTTTTAAAAAGCAAATCCTATATTAAAAATATACTGTATTTAATTCAAGTCTATTCTTGATGAGCTACTCTACTCATCAACATTGAAACAAACTGTATTTTGAAGCTAGACCAGGGACAATCATCTCGTATGTTGAAACCTATAACATTTCCAGAGTTCTCTGCTTCCAAATTAAAGAAGGTTTATAAAAAGAACTCTCCCGTGCTGTTAACATACAACACTACCAGGGCCGTGGGGACACTTCAGAGACAAAGAGTCAGAAAACTACTATAGAGGTAACTAGTTTCCAAAATGGCCTCCAATGAGCTGCACTCCCCCGGGCTTTTTTCAGTCCTCTCCCACAGCGAGTGTAATCAGACCCTGTAATTCCTTTTCCCCAACAGAACACAGGGAAAGACACACTGAGCCACTTCCAGAGGTAAACTTTCAAAAACTGGCAGCCTCTTCTTTTCTGCTCTTGGTGGCCTGATCTTTAAAGTAAGAAGTCTGCCACCCCACTGCAGAGGACACACGGAGAAGCCCCATGGGACAGAAGGAAGCCCCGATACTAACGCAAGAGAGGCCCGGCTGTGCTGTGCCCAGGCTGTTCCATGTCCCAGCTGAGCTCAGCCTTCCCCTAGTCCCACTAAGGTACCTAATATTTGAGTGACCATACTGGACATTCAGCACATACGTCCCATCATGACTGAAGCCCCAGCCAACATCATCTTGATCTTGAAAAATTGCTCATCTGCACCTAGTCAAGGCATATAATCATGACAAATAATAAATTTTTTGTTAAGCAGCAATAGATAACCAAAATGGAAGCCAAGGGTAAAATGGCATGAATAGTGAGTTTACAAAAGGAAATTTAGAAGATGATAAAGTGTAAGTAACTGAAGCTTATCTCTGTTGAGCATGAGAGAAAAACCTTTATTAAGTACTAACTAATTTGCCCATCACTTATCTCATTGAGTAAGATTATTGCCCAAAGTCATATAGCTTTGTGGAAGTGGATGAGCCACATCTGAAGACACATTAGACTTCACAGCCTCGGTGTACTCATCCCATTATATTGGCCAGGCTGGGAAGCAGCAGGGAGGGAAGGAGGAAGCCTGACGCGCGGAGAAAGGCTTGACATTTAATTATTTATGATGAAACTCTTTCTGAATCATACTCATACCTTTTTTTTTTTGAGACAGAGTCTCGCTCTGTGGCCCTGGCTAGAGTGCAGTGGTGCATACTCATACTTTTAAAAATAGAATATATGCAGCATTACTTACCCTGTTTTAATGACTAATCATCATTATTACTGAATCTGTATTGAATTGTAATGTGCTATAATATGATATACTCAGGAATGATATGTGATGTAGGGTTACTTGATTCTATATTCAATGATCCTAAATGCTACATACATATAGCATATATATAACATATCACCATATATATTTTAATTCCTCTTTCTGATTTTCACATATTTTTTTGTTTCTTTCTTGTTTCTTGCTGTTAGACTGTGTTCTGTAACTACTAGGTATGGAAAACTAAACAACCAAGCTTGGTGATCTCTGTGGAAGAGAAGACAGCTCCTAAGTGAGAAACTGCAGGGATTTCTATGAAGAAAGTGCGCAAGCTTGAGTACAGGTGCCTTCTGACGTAAAATCTGGTGTTTGGGGTGGCTAACAGAGCCAGATAAGTAAATTCTAGATGAGAAATTAAAATGTGGTACATATACACGGTAGAATATTATGAAGCCTTAAAAAAGAATGAAATCTTGTCACTTGCAGCAACATGGATGGAACTGGAGAACATTACGTTAAGTGAAATAAGCCAAGCACAGAAAGACAAATCTCACATGTTCGCACTCATATGTGGGAGCTAAATATTAAAAACAATTGATCTCATGGAGACAGAGAGTAGAATGACGGTTACAAGAGGCTGGGATGGGAAGGCAGGAAGGGCTAAAATGAATTTAAAAAAAGAATGTAAATGTATTTATTACCACTAAACTATATACTTTAAAAAGGTAATGACAGTAAATTATACATATATTTTATCTCGACTAAAAACTAAATACATACATACATAAATAAAGCTGCATGCAGAATGTAGTGAGGTGAATATACCTTAATTTAAAAGAAAAATATGACTCTGTATAGGAACTAAAGAAATAGTTTTTGCTCTAAAGAGCTCTAGGTCCTGAGGACAGCTTGATGATTTTAAAACTGGGCTCAGTGGGGACCCAGTGCTCTTTACCAACCCAACAAAAAACATTGTATGGATACTGCAATTAAGTATTTCTGGCAAACACTAAAGACTTAAAACTATTCTTTCATTGCTTTTATACATTTTATAGTTTGGGGTTCTGAGTTTGCTTTAGCTTGAAAACAAAAACTTCTACTGTTCCAATACTTTTGAAAATAAGTGATTTGAGAGATACACACTGTGTTTGAGGAGGGGTGATGGAGTTGTGGAATTGTCTGGCAAACGTACCTTAAACACTTTGCCAGTTTTTATGTTCTATATGCAATAAGAAGTGTAATGCTTTCAAAATGAGAGCTAACCTTTACTAAAGCAAGTTCACATTGTTGATACTCTGCTGGTGGCCACTGTATGACTCAAACAGCGCCAATATTGGCAGTGCCACTAAGTTCAATTCATTCTGTTTGGGAGATAAAAGACTTCTGATAACAAGTCATTACACTGTAGGCAAACATATTTATGATGTACGACACTGGACCATGTTAGTATCAAGACATTCAGCAGATTAAGGGCAGCCCAGGAAGTTTCTAAAATGCCCATTTTAAAGGACTTAATTTAAGCAAAACTCATACCTAGTAGTAATTGCTTCTTTCAAAGTGAACTTAGGATATTCACTGATCAAAATGTGTACAGCTTTCTTAAGGACATCTGCAATTACTGTTGTCAAACCCCCAGTTAGACAGTTCAAATTGCTTAAAACTTGGGTAATAACTACTTGGAAATGTTTGAATAAAGGTCATCTGCCCCTCCATTCATAGCTCATATGGTGCCTTTTGCACACATAGTTTGGGGTCCTTTACAAAGAACGCTAATCAAGACACAAAATAACATTGTAGCAAATAATCTTGTCACGAATTCCATTACACAGTAAAAGCTAAATAAAAAATAACAGCTTTTCTGACTATATTAAAAATTTAGATCACTTAATGTCAGGCAATTTAGGGAAGAGAATTCCACAAAAGAGAGTAAGGTGACAGGAATATATCCATCAACTAACTCACACACGTACTTTCACCAAATAAAAACGTTAAGAATGAACTTTGAAAATTAGTACTCAACTTAGCAACAGGATTTTTGTACGTAGTTTTAATATATCTTATCAAAAATTTAGATAAATTAACTAAAGTTACTTATGAGCAAATATTTTAACCCAAATTCAGGCAATAATATAATACCTCAATTTAAACATTTATACAGTCAAATTTCTTGCTTAGGATAATTAGCATATGTTCTGCTAAAGTTCATGTAATTTTGCTTGTTGAAAGAAATGAAGTGTGAATTATTCACACTCCCATCTCTGGGGCTTCACAAACGTACCTTGAACTTCTATAATACTATAATCTATAATTTCTCAAAAATTTCTATATTTACTGAGTAATTTTCACTGGTTTCAAAAAAAAAAACCTCTCAGTTCAAATTATCATTTCTGTTTTATAGGTTTAAAAAACACCTACAGGTTGGAAGAAATGTGTAACTTTAGCAAAACACACACTTAATGCATGTAGGAATTGAGCAATTACTACAGTGCAAGAAAAACTGTTTTGCCTTAGACCTAAATATTTTGATCAATTCTTTTTCCTTTTTCCTTTGGCTCATTCCTTTTATTAGTCTTTCACATGTAACTCATATGTATTAAGTTGAGAAGTTCTTGGAAAAATTGTACCTGGCTCATGGTAAGCTAAATAAATATTGGATGATTACATAAATAAACAACCCTGAAGAACTCATAAAGACCTCAATTCATTCAAGCTGCACATCTTCCAACATGCCCTCTCAAATACTCACACACCAGCCTAGCTTTAATAAATATATATGACCTATCCTATCATATTGTCTTTTGAAAATTTTAAAGTGGTGACCACTAACAGAAAATGGTAGATTTCTGTGTTCACTCAGTCCCATTTTTTCATTCATTCAGCATTTAAAGTTTATTGTATGCATGCAGTATATAGCATAATAGTGTTAATAGTAGATGATAGTGATAACAGTAAGGGACCACAACTGGAGCCAGACCTCCAGAGATTCATTTGTAACCCTACCACTTACTAATCATATGACCTCTGGCAATATAAGTCACCTTTTTTAGACCTCAGCTTTCTCATTTGTAAAGTGGTACCTACCTCATAGGATTGTTGTGAAGAATAAATGAGATCAGACATGTAGTATGCTTAAAACAATGACTGGCACGTAATAAGCACTCAATAAATATTAACTCTTTCTATCACATTCCAGGCTGTGTGCTAGGCACCAGGAATGGAGTAGCAAATAAGAATAGGCACAGCCCTAGCCTTGTTACACATTCAGTCTAGTTCTTGACTTTATGCACTATTTCTTCCTATTAAAATATATTACAAACTTATTACCAGATAATGAAAAAATCTTAACATGGAAAAAAAAATTTTAAGTATTTCGGAAATTGCTATAGTTTAGAATTGGTCCCCCTCAAACCTCATGTTGAAATTTGATTCCCAGTTTTGGAGGCGGGGCCTAATGGGAAGTGTTTGAGGCATGGGGCAGATCCTTGGTGAATGGCTTGGTGTATTCCTCTCAGTAATGAGTTCTGCCTCTATTATTTCCCAAGAGGGCGGGTTGTGAAGAAGAGCCGGGCACCTCCCCCAATCCTTGCTTTGTCTCTGACCATATGATCTCTGCCCAGCCAGCTCCCCTCCCCTTTTCCCCATGAGTGGAAGCAGCCAGAGGCTCTCACTGAATGCAGATGCTGGTGCCATGCTTCTTGTACAGACTGCAGAACTGTGAGCCAAATAAACCTCTTTTCTTTATATATTACCCAGCCTCGGGTATTCCTTTATAGCAACACAAATAGACTTAAACATCAAAGTGGAGGCAAAATTGTGCTCTATTTAAAGCTTCATATATCGTTAATTCTGTTAAGGGCAAAGTTGTATGACAATAACATTATCAATTTTTTCCAGAACCAAATTATGGTTTCAGTTTATTTTGTGATTTATTGATTACCTTAAGGCATTAGTATTAATATTTTAAAATATCATTGCTAATGTATTATATCAGAATGTTACCTATTTTAAGTATGTGATTTTTAAAATATTTATGTGATCTTAATCTATTCGAGGCAAGCTCATTTCTTTGTCAATGAATCTCTCTCTATTTGTAAGATGGAAGTCAATGCTAACAAACAAAAAGATTTTGTGCAACAGAAATTTAATTTATAGGAAGGTTTTTTTGTGTGCGTTTGCTTTGCTTTGTCTTTGTTTTAACTTTTCATTTTAGGGATATTTTTAGAGACATTTTTAAAATTTTTTCTCTTAATTTACAAATAACAGAAAGGCAATAGGATTTTTTAAAGGTCTACATCTAATATCATCTAAACAGTTTCTGGTTGGACTTAACTTTGCATACATGTTTTGCTAAACTAGACCAAAGCACTACTAAGAAGAATCTAAAAACTATAGTTTCATTTCATTTTTAATACATGAGAGTCTTGCCTAGCCTATGGATAATTTTGAGGATTTAAAGGGAGGAGAAAAATAGGAGCTTTCCTATATAATTTCATTAACTGTTGTTTTATCCACCCTCCCCCCCAACTCCTATCATTGATTTCATTCCATTTCTAGAACTATCATAGAGGTTGCATTACTGAATCCTGGATAGGGGTTAGGCAAAATTTAATATACTCTATAATTATTTGTATTTGAAAAGAGATATATTGGAATGATCAAAAGTACTTGTTAAATTGTAATTGTTTATAGGCAAGAAACTCATGCTATTTGCCTATAATTTGGGTACATTACTGGACACC
The DNA here is from genome assembly GCA_963575035.1 of Avahi laniger. Lineage (NCBI taxonomy): Eukaryota > Metazoa > Chordata > Mammalia > Primates > Indriidae > Avahi > Avahi laniger. The sequence goes on from CAUYSK010112313.1 coordinate 20,450, forward strand.
AGCTGAGTTAAGAAAAGAGAGATTATTGATGAAGATGTTGACATACTAATCAGAATTTCACTCATTTTCAAGAGCATCGATGTAGGACTCTACATAACTATTTGTTTAGGGCAATTGGGACTCTGATCCATTTTCATTCTTGGCAATATTAATTAGGGTGTAACTCACTGTTGTATTAAACTTGTAAGGACCAGAAGATAACCATGGAATGGATTAGGATAGCTCTGCAAAAAGGAAGGGCAAAGGCAAGGAAATAAACCTCCATTATGCGTTAGGCTCTATGTCTATTTAATTTTCATAGGCCCTCACATTTAGTCATTTTACTTTAAAAATTTGAAAAAAGAACAAAATGGAGATATTTATTCCCAAAGGAGAAAAGCACCAGCAGGAGACTGATAAACTGTAGAGGGCATTCCAGCCTGAAATGAGAAATTGGGCTAAGATCCTTTAATATAAGCTTACCATCTGTCATTATAAGACTATGCTAAAACGTATCCTGTGTTAAAAGTGGGTGCATGTGTGTGTGCATGCAAACATACCTACATACTCAAGAGACTTTTTATTCTAGTATAAGAAATGGTTTTCAAGCTAGGAAATATAGGACCTTAGGCCATGACCTTCTTTCAAGTTGAAGTAGCCAACACTTAAACCATATGACTTCTGGATGCAGCTGGTAGCCCAAATGGTTTCTCATCATTCATTTTACAAACTTCATATATATTAAGCACCTATCTTTGCCAGGTGCCAGAGATACAGGGAACAATTTCATTATTTCAAGGACCTTATAGTTCAATGATGCATACAAGAGCACAAATAATTATTAGATAACGTGGTACGAGGTGTAAGAGAAAAAGATTAACAGCCATGGTACAGCCCTGATAGGTCTTCAGCTGACACTGCAAATATGATATACATAGTTCAGAAATATCGTATGTACCACACCCGCTCTACATTCCTGGCCTCCACCATCAAATTCTACCAGCAGCTTTTGTCACTAATCATATCCTCCTCAATGAAAAGATAATCACGGTTTTATAATTCATGAGAGATGAATTCATTTTCATATGTTGTATTGGAATATCAGGTTATATTCCAGACTCTTGAGGCTGTTGCTATCTCTCTCCCATATATATCTTAGTTTCTTGGAGACAAATATGTGGTGTAAGCTCTAATGATTATAATGTTTACTATAATGAAACACCCACTACACTACACACACACACACACACACACACACACACACACACACAGAGATCTACATTTGGAAAGATAAGTCCTTCTCTAAACATAAGTGACCTGAGCTAGAGTGTCTTTCATTGCTTCTTCAACACTTTTTGTAACAACTATTTTAACAATGTCAAGTTAGAGCAAGGTTAAGAACACTATTTTGAATCAAATGACTCAGATTAGGAATAAGTAGGTTTCCTTTTGCAAATAATCAAATATAAACTAGTGTCAATAGCCAAATATGAAATCTCCCCAAGACTATTAATATGTAAAACAAATCTTTAAGATTATTACTTCACTAATTAATATTAACCCCTAGTTGCTGACTTAGAGATATCCAGAGATAATTTTGAAGCTGCACAAATTTTTCCTTGATGCTGACGAACGATCATCTTATACTGTTTATTGAATTTCAAGAGTTCTAAATAGCAAGAAGGTTTAAGGCAAGCACTGTAACATGTCACTCTAAAAGCTAGATTAGAAGTGAAACTTTTATGGTTATAATGAAACAGTGAGGAAAACAGGAAGGGATCTCATAAAAGCATAAAACTTGAACAGCTAAAGTTGTGCTCAGAGCATCTAGGTCCTGGAACTAATCCAGACCCTCCGTTGTAGCCAACCAAGTCAGGCCCCACTCCTGCAGGGGCTCATCACACCAAACTTCTGTTGCGTGCCATGCCTGAGAAGATTAGATCGCCTCCACCTCCCCAATCAAAAAAACTGGGACACTAGCTATGGCATGAAAGCTTGGGTTAGAAATCTACTGAGGAGTCAGAAGCTAAGCTACTAAATGATTAAAATTGCTTCTCACAGGCATTATTTTCCTCTGTTTCATCAATAAGGAAGCAGGCGCCTCTGTACTATTTCACAGGGTGGGAATGCTTTCTGGAGTTAGATTGTCAAGAGCTGCATTTTTTAAAATAGCAATACTCTTATCAGAGTAAAACTTGCCTGCTGAGTCAAAAGGAAAGTTGGCTTCATCTACCTTTAGAGCCCAGGAAGAATTTAAAATGTAAAGATGCCTGGCAGGATTCCAGCTGTTGGCTACTACAGATACTTTTAAATATCCACTCTTTATTGATCTGAAGGTATATGAATAAGCAGATATGTATTGTAAACGGAAAACAGAAAGAAAGCCACCTTTAAAAGTCCAGTAGACTGAAAGCAAAAATAAGAAACCCATATTTTTTCTTTTGTCCCCCTGAAGAATCTGACTTAACTCCTACTCTAGGAGGAAAAAAACCCACAAATGACTGCCAAGGCATATCTCATATGTTTTGATGATGAAGGAGGAGAAAATTCCAAAAAAGAAATACTATTTCCAATAAGGACACTGAATCTAATGCTAATTTGATGTCAAATCCACCTAATCCCCATGATTTTTATTCAGTTTAATTTGAAGCTATCATAGAAGTCTATTTTAGGGAGCCTCCTCGCTCTCAGCAAATTTAATTAGTAGAGATATGCAATAGCTTCTCTAATGATAAACAACTAGCCTGAAAACATAAACATTGATAAATTCTAATGGGAAATTTTGGCATACGATGCATAGAATGTGTCACAGGACGCATCCTGGCATAATGTTGGACTATGTTAAGGATCAGGGTGTCAGACAGAGTGGTGTGTGTGTGTGTGTGTATGTGTGTGTGTGTGTTTGGATGGGGTTCTCCCGAAGTTGCCTGAGTGAAGCTGAAAATTCAAGAGGAATTCTACAGTAGTCATATAAGACAAAAAAGAAGACTCATGTAATTTAGAGAAACCTAAATGTAACCAACAATGAGCTCTTTTACTTGGCCAGACTATGGTGGTGAGAGGGAGGCAGAATTTCTTATTACCCATTTTAGTAGGTCAAGACAAATAAAGTAAAATATCAGGAGAATTATTCATACTTCAATGAAAAGATTTCACAAATACGTAATAGATGGTACAGCGCATAATGTATTCAATTTAGGATTCTGAGAATTTTAGATATGTATGGTAATTTGGTGATTTGGAAGCTTAAAAATGAAGTGCAAATTGTAGTTAGAGCTCACTTTCCGAGGTTTAATATAAACTTACAAGCTGGGCATAATGTAGCAACACTATTTGCCTATTCCTGGGGTTTGTGGAGAGGCAAGGAGCTGCAGGAGCTACTAAAGGGAAAGAGGGAAGAACTAGGAAACCATCCTAGAACTTTCTTTCTTGGGAGGAATAATTGTCTGCTAAGGCAGCGGTCCCCTCACTTTTTGGCATCAGAGGGCAGTTTCACGGAAAGGGGCGGAGGGGTGGTGAAGCGCTGGGCTTGGGGGCAGTGAGGCTCAGGCGGTGCTCCGCTGCCTGTTTTCCTAACAGGCCAGGGATTGGTACCAGCTTGTGGCCCAGGGATTGGCGGCTGCAGCTCTCAGGAATAGATATTACCGGGATAGTCTCAGGGAGGACATTGCTAACGTATTCCTCAAAATGTAGAGAAATCTCATAGGCCCATTTTGTGGGACGTCCACCTCTTTACAGGGTGATCGGGCACGAGGACCCAGGCTGTGGCAACCCAAGGAATTTTGCCTCCAGGGAACTTGGGCACATTGAGGTTAGTAGCAGATCTTCTTAGGAAATATTTTTCCTTTTTTGTTCTCTCACTCGTCCTCAGATACCGTCAGTGAGAGAAGAGAATGAAGCGGCACTTGTTAGGAAGGAGCATCTATTTTTTCACGCCTAAATTACATTACGCTACCAGTGTTCGCAAACATTCATCCGACAACTCCCTGCGCCTAATATATGGTTTCACAGCCAGAAAGGAGTCAAAGCAATCACATCATCTATACTCACAAAGGAATCCTCCCCTGTACCCCACCCTCTGAATTCAGAAATTTCTTATTTTCCTACTAAACACTCAGAAATTCTATGGTAATTATGAAAAACTAATCTAAAAAAAAAGAATGATAAATAAGTTCAGAAGATTTGCTCAAAACCCAAGTTAACTTTTTGGAAACAAACTGATAAAAATCACAATAGAGCAAACCAAGAAGCAATATTTTGGGTAAGATCCTCTGGAAGGGATGTGAAACATACACTGCTCTATTGTCATAGCTGCCATTTGTTCCACAATGTGAGATGAATACATTAATCTCCAGTGCCAATCTAAATGACTAGGAAAATGTGTCTTCAGGAATACCCAAAGCGTTCTTTAATTGAATTACTGAATTCACTGCCATGTGCAAAATCAAACCAGATATTCTTCTGAAATGGAAGATGTGATCCAGAAATGCATGGGCAGATAGAGCCCCTGCGGAGCCTAGGAATGTAGCTAGACTATCCCTGTGTGTTGAACAGGTCCCATCTAATGAAAAACTATTTGGGGGGTTAGCCCCAGAGCAGTATCTCAAGTGGCTTGAAATATTTCGGTCAATCTATGAAGGACAGAAATCAACTGGCTTCTGAGAAAGTGAAAAGAATAGGCTAACTTTTTGTTAAGCATGTCTTACAATGTAATTTGATTATTATTATGTGTTGGGTTATATAAATCAGATGAAACTTTTTTCTCTTCCCCTACATTAGCAGAGATTGTCACTAAAACACCCGGTACATGTAACAACTACGTGTAGTACCAAAACCCAAATTTCAGTCATGTTATCAGGACACCAAGATGAAAAATAAGTTTCAGGACTCATTGTTGATGCAGAAAATCTTGTTAATGATGCAAAAAAATTACCCATAAAGAAGGCAGAATATGTAAAAAGGACTAAGAAAAAAAAATGACCTAACACAATTTTGATCTTATTGTATAAAAGGAGTCAACTTCCTCCTTAGAGATTTATCAGTTTTCCCAAGGCCTCTGGGTAGCCTAAATGGTTCTGTAGAGCTATATTGTTCTAAACTTTCATAATAGTATTCAATGCAGCATAATGCAATTTAGGCATGAAAGAACCGATGCACCTAATACGAATTGCTCTGCTCGCTTGTCACTGATGGTATCTGATCTAATAGGTAGAGAAATGTGCTGAATTGTCACAGCATACATTTCAATGAGAAAAAAAAATCACTACAGCATAGAAATATTTATGGAAGTGCTGACAACATATCAATTAATAATGCCTGCGAGATACAAAGGGAGAATATTCTATCCTTTACAAGTTGAGAAAAAGCCAAGTCAAGACTTAATTTCATGCAGCCTCTCCATATTACAACAGAGCAAATACTTTCCCTCTGGTGGACTAGTCAGACGTAACTGAGATTTTGCTAATAGCTCAAGAGTTAAAAAGAGCAACAAGTAAAACTGTGTGTATGGTGTGGCACTATCTATGCAAACCAAAAAAGTGAGGAAGACATACATATATGTTTGCGCAGGTAAAGAAACTTTGGGAGAAAACCTAAGACACTGGTAAAATGGTTGTCGCTGAGGTGGGATATCATGGGGTACAAAAGGATACAGATCTCTCGTTTAAACTATAGGTATGTATTAACCACTTTAAAAAGATTTTTTAAAGAATGGAGAACAGATGAAGAGTGAGTATTAATATATATTATTAATATATAATATTAATATAATATTATTAAAGAGTAAGTTAGCAAGCTGCTGAAAAACTATTCTATATTTCAAGCATCAGTTACAAAAAAGAAAGAAGGTACTTTATTCTTTGGTCCCTGAACAAAGTGACTTATGAGTTGTAACAAAGATAGTTTAGTGACTAAACATGGCTTGGCGGATTCTAGTTTTGCCATTGATTAGTTTTCTGTCCTTGAGCAATCAGCATCTGTACTCTCATCCATAGAATGGGTGTAATTATATGTATGTGCACATGTACCTGTGTATGGAAGGGCATAGGCTGGGTGTCATCACCACTGACTGCGTAGGGGAGGGGAGTGGGCCTCATTAACTAAAGGAATGGATCCCCTGTACTCTGTATTAAGTGGACTTTAACCTTGGTAAGATTTTGACGATGGAAATTTCTCCATCGTCAAAGGACAGTGGGAATTGAAGATCCTTCTGTTGTAATATTTCCATCCTTTATAGTTTCTCCTTTAGCTGGGTTCCAAAGCTGCTTCATCTGTGATCTTCCTTCAGCTATACAAATGCTTAATACTTTTGCACATTTCCATGAGCCTACATTTCTGGAAAGTTATCACAGATGCTTATTGTTTGTTAGACTCTAGTATATACGTTTTATGGTGTACTTAAAATTTTATTGACACAAAACAACAGTCAGCTAACCTAACCAGCCCCCCACCCCATTTACTAATCATAGGTGTTCTTCCAAAACTGTCTAAGTTTCTACTGATTTTATCTATTTGGGCAACCAATAGTAAAACATCATTCCTTTCCCTGTTTTCATATGTCTAAAACAGTTCTAAATCTATCTGTAGGCCGAAGCAATTCAACCAGAATTCATAAATTAGTGCTGCCCCAGCAAAAATCTACTCAGCCTATTCTTAATCTTTAGGAAAGATTAACTGTTACCCCAGGCTTAAAAATTAAGCTATGTGAGTCAACACTCTAACCACAAAGATGCAATAAGCAACAGGTTTTCTTCTGAATGAGTTTGCTATTTTGTAGTTAGTTCAGCAAACCAATTATGAGAGCCCTAACATTGCGTCACACCAGTGCGATGGCCGGTTGATGTTTATGTGAAGATACCCTGGAAGTAAATTAAAAACAAATCTCCCATCTAAGCTGACTGCCTCCTGTGTGGGAACTGTTTCCCCAATGGGCTGGTGAAATGAACTGTAGTTTTGTGTAGTAATTCAGAAGATAATTGATTATTTGCCAAGAGTCCGATTGTGAGTTGCCACTTATTATTATTTTTTTTATCCACTCCAGGGATACACTTTCAATTTCACAGTCTTTTGCACTTTGTGGACAGTGCTGCTTAATTTCTTAAAGGAAAGTGCACATTCTCTCTCTATTGTAGTTAGACTAGTGGCTCTCCAAAGCGCAGGCAGGGAACTGTATATCTGGGGAGTAAATGCTGAGGCTCACATTTGCAGGCTGCTTCCATCCACAGTGCTGTGGCTTAAGAGCCGGGAAGGGAATTAAGGAAGAGCCATTCTTCATGTAAGAAAAGACACCTTTGTGTCTCACTATCTTAGATGTTCTATCTGAGGGATGGTCAACATTTTTGAAGATACCACTCTTGAATTGTTTACGGATTACTTCTCTTTATTTTACTGTTAAAATAAGAGTTTCTAGCAGAGTTAAGGGAAATTTTGTCAGGAAACAGTTGTTTTCCTCCTACAGACTAACATTCCTGCAGGCAATGCAGCAAATTAACCATATAAATGTTTCCTTCAAAACACAGAAATCTTTTATCTATTTAGGGACAGATCACACAATATAACATGCTGAACTATTTCTATTAAGCCCGAAGATGACAAAAAAATTGAAAAGAATAAATCCATTATAAAGAATTCATATCTGCTGCTTTGTGAGCAATCCATAATACACCGTATTGTGCAAACTATAGGAGATGATGACCTAACAATACAGAATGTAGAGAGGGCTTTTGACAACAGAAAATCATAAGAGAGAGTATCATTTAATGGAGAGTAAAAAAAAAAAAATGGTCCTGGATTCTTTTTCCTCCTTTATTTGTTGTATCACTTTGTAAAACCTCCCTATGCCTTGCTCTCTTCATCAGAAAAATGAGACCTATGGTTTTATTTTTGTAAAGTGCTTTAGGATTTAGGAGAACCCAGAATGCATTATATGATGAAAGCCACCATGGTGCAGGTCACATGACTATGGTAGAAAAGGATCTAGGGACCAAAAGGAAAACATGAATCAGCAATGAACATTCATTTTGTTTGTTTAAAACCCCGGGATGTGCAAATATATGTCAGAACTGAAGTTGACCCTCTTCCTTTACAATTATACCTTACTCTATCTGGTTCTGGTTTTGAAGCCTGAGTTTAGTTGAAAGAATATGAATGCAGAAAGGAGTAAGGGAGTTTCTCTCAAGCAAACTCCAAGTCACTAGGGCTACACTAACTTGTGCTGAATCCCCTAAAGGATCAGAGATAGAGGGAATTGGTATTTCCTCTTCCCCCTTCCTGAAGCATACCTTTATTCCCCAAAGAGCTATGTATTGAGGGGAAAAAATCAACAAAAAGGAGCTATCTCCTCCAATTATCCAAAGTTATATGAGTTTTTAGGATCACAAGAGAGTCAGAATTGGGGATAACATGGGTCAGTATGTTGAAGGATATACGTCAATATGGTACACCAGAAGCTGGAAGTTCTAGGTTCCAATGCTTATTCCAACATTAACTTACTGCATTACCTTCAACAACCAAGCTCTCTGGACCTGTTTTCTCAACTGACACTGAGGGTGAGGAAGGTGGAGAATTGATTTACACAATCCCCTTTCAAGATCTAGAATTCAATTATTCTTTGAGTACAAGGATAATGACCTAATCCATGAAACATAAGATCCATTAGGAAAGGTTAAAAATATCAAGGTAACTTTTTCTGGAAATAAAGGATAAACCATCTCCGGTATCAGGAGGATAGAAATGAAGACCCAAAGCTCAGAGAAGTGCCACAAGCACACAGACTATGGCAAAATCGGGACTAGTCTTTTGGGGTTTGTGTATAAATTCTGATATACTTTATATCTCAGTGGATTTCTTATAATTTCTCCAACTTGAGAAGTCTAACAATAAATTAATTAAAAAAAAACAGCAAAAAATTAAGTCTCAAACATAGCGGCTCTATGTACATGTCTATATGTTTAATGGACAAAATACATGTAATCAATCAGTCAATACACATTGTATTTATCAAGTGAATGCCATTCCCGTACGCACTTGTTCTCCTTTCTGTGTTCTCTATTTTTGGTTAGTGTCACTCAGAGGCCTAGTATCCAGAAATAGAAACCCTGGCGTCATCTCCTCTCATTCATCTGCACTCTGAACCATTTTGCATTCACACAGGCTCACCAATACAATGGATTTCACCTCTGACTTCTTTCCCCATTCTATATTCTTTTCTGCATCCCCAACATGTTTTCATCACTCAGGCTTTCATCTGTTGCCTTACCTATTCCCTCCTAGCTGGTCTCCTTGCCTCTAAATCCCTTTTTCATACTATCCATAAAGAAAAAAAAAACTAAAATAAAAATGTAAACATAACCTTGACCTGCTTAAAAACTGACAGCACTCATTAGTTTGCCCACAGGTGGAAGTGTAACCTTCCTACTGGGAAAAAACAGGCCCTCTCTGTCCCAGGCCTGCCTTTTCAGCCCAATCCCTCCATTCTCCATTCACATTCTATCCTTCTGCAAAAACAGATATTTGCAGATATCCCCCAGGTACTGCATGCCACTGTGCCTTGGCATGCATGTGCTAGTGTCTCAGTCTGGAAATTCCCTTTTCTTTCCCATTGTTTACTTGAAAAATCCCATTCATCTTTTAAAACCCAAGTAAATTATCCCTTCAACTGGGCTTCCTCCAACTCTATACTTCCCTTGGGGTTAATCATATCTTGTTCTAGGTTGTTTCTGTACTCTGGGCAGGCTTCCACCGTTGCATTCTTCACACTCTATCGTAATTGTTTCTTTGTATGTCTCCATCCCTAGACTCAGGGGAGGAATTGCATCTTAATCATCTCGGCATCCCTAGCACAGTGCCTGGAATACAGAAGGTCCTCTGTATGTATTTAGACTATGAATGAGTAAGTAAACAAACAAACAAACATTCATTCAACAACTATTTTATTCAATGTCTCATAGAATTCAAGAAAAGAGATGCCCTCTCTGGCCTCCAAAAACCTGCACAAATCACAAACAAGAAAAATATCTGATAGGGATAAGAGCCATTTGGAGAATTAAACTGGGACGAAAGAATGGAGAATAACCAGTTGTCTACATTGGTTCACATGAGCAGGAAAGTCTTCTTCCAACTTATGAATGACAAAGACTGTTTCATGTACCCTGCCAAGATAACAGCTATTGTCCTGAGATTAATAGCAGCTCATACTGAGGAAAGGAGTGTAATCAAGGAAGTTTTGGTTTTAGCAACCAAGTAATAGCAGTGCTATATGCTCTGACAGGGGAGACTGGGAGAGAAGGAAGTTTGTGGGGATAAAATTAAGAGTTATTTATTTGGCTTCTTCAATTTGTAGATACCTACCGGACATCTAAGTAGAGGTGTCAAGTAAGCAGTTGGATACAGGAATCTGGTGGTTTAGAGGGTGACGTGATCAGAAAGAAAGACTTGACAGCCATCAGCACTCAAAAAAATGGCATTTAAAGCCACCATGGGACTGGATGAAAGCACCTAGGGAGATTATGTAGACTGAAAAAGAAAGATCAAGTCCTGGAAGATAGTCTAACATACAAAGTTCAAACAGAAGAAGGAAAACCAGTAAAGGATACTGAGAAGTCTATAGTACTAGGCTATAAAGAAAATCAGGAGATCACTGTCAAGAAAACCAAGAGAAGAAAGTACGTGAAGAAGGAGACAGTGGTCAACTTTGTCGGACTTTGCTGGAAGCTCAGGTAAGATAAAATGTTCAATTTACTAACATGTAGAACACAGGTTAGCTAGATGAACACTCTAGGAGTTAAGATAGGAATGAAAGCCTGATTTGAATTGAATTCCAGCTCTTCATAAGAAATCATGAAAATATATTATGTGGTAATGAAAGACCTTTTTTCCCTCTATCTTTGGTGAAAGCAAAGCTTAAAATGGGTAAAACTTCAAAAAGACTTAGAATAGATTTCAGGAAGAATTTCCTAGAAGCATAGTTAGTAAAAAAAGAATAAATACTATAACTTAGCATTACATAATTAAAGAAAAGATATTCATTCTGTTCTGAGTATTTTTTTTTTAATTTTTAAAATTTAAAAAAAACCATTTTATTTATTTATTTATTTTAGAGACAGGGTCTCACTCTGTCACCCAAGCTGGAGTACACTGGCGCAATCCTTGCTCACTGGAACCTCCAATACCTAGGCTCAATCGATCCTCCTGCTTCAGTCTCCTGAGTAGCTAGGACTACAGGTGCGTGCCACAGTGCCCAGCTAATTATTTAAGATTTTTTGTAGAGACGGGTTCTTGCTGCGTTGCTAAAGCTAGTCTCAAACTTTTGGCCTCAAGCATCCCTCCCACCTCGGCTTCCCAAAGCACCGGGAATACAGGCATGAACCATCTCACCTAGCCCCGTTCTGAGTATTAATCAATTTAATCTCTCCTTTTATATATCTACATTTTCTAAAATAAAAATAGTTGGTCAAAAATCACTCAAGATATGTGGAATATCAGCTTTTAGAAACCAAGAAATAGGATATATTTCTATCCTTATATAGTCTTCTATACAAATAAGAAATATGTATTGACTTCATACATATAATTGTTCGAATAAACTTCTAATTGTTATATTTACAGATTAGAAAAGATACACATTCTAAAATTTGTAAATTGAAGGTAAAATGAAATGGCACATTCTATAATCAAACTGTCAGTGACAGCGCAGATGTATTTCCTTTTACGAATTCCATATTTCAAGTTGTGCTGGTGGCTTTCTTCCAAAGAGATGACAAAGAGTTCACAAGTAATAATCTGCTGAGCAAACTCCCAAAGAAACTAAACTAATATACATCAAGATGTTAGCCTCTACTTCCCTAGTGACAAATATGTTCTTTATTCTAATTGCTGAGGACTTCTATGATTAAAAAGTTATCTGTACAACATGGACACATATGATTTAGTTGAAGATATTAATTTACATTCTCAATCATAACCTACCAGTGTTAATAGAAGTATTGACATTCACTCTTACAGGGAGCAAAAGATGTTCAAACATTTTGTACATTAAAGAAATTTCTAAATAAAAAATAGGAATGAATATCACAAGATTCATGTTCTTTTATTATGTAGAAAAAGATGTACAAAAAGGTAATTCTGATGGACAGCAAAGCTCAACTTTAGCAAAACTAGAATGATCTGCTTGGGTGAACCACAATAATTTTATAATGATATTAAAATCAATGTGATCCTTTTTAAATTTTAGCTGCCACAAAGCATTATGTCACATATTAAAGCAATGCAGTGTTAATACTGCAGTACACAACTGGCTGGCAACTTTGGGTTAGAATAACAGAGTGAGAGGGTTCTTTTATATGGGTCTTCATTGTTTAGAAGTAAAAAGCAAGCAAAGCCTGAACAACACAAAAAACGAGTGCCTTAATGGTGCAAAATAACTACCCAACTGGAGTTACCGGTAAATATACAGTGTAATGTCATCAAATAAGCAGCATGTAATGCTACATGAACATAGGTTTCTGTGTCCATGCCTGTCTATTTTAATTTAAACCGCCTTACATTCAAATTTTAATTATTTTACATTGTCATCTTTTCCAGTCTGTATGAAGCTTATTGATAAACTTTTAAAAATCTAATTTTTTAAATTTATTTTTAATTGACAAATAATAATTGTGTATATTTACGGGATACAATGTGATGCTTTGATCTATGTATACACTGTAGAAAGATTTAATCAAGCTAATTAAACATATCCATCACCTCACCAATTTATTATTAAAAGTCTAGTTTTTTTAATTCATCCACAATGTATTATACATTTATCTTTTATGGATGAAGTATTTTCAGCAACTTGATACTGTCCTCAAAATACTCTAAACACCTGATCTAAAGCAATTCTTTTGATATGTATGCACAACAAGGAAAACAAATTTGGAAAAGGGAAGAGACTTTTGGCCTTTATGACAAGATTGTCCTCTGTGGTTCCGTTTATTTTTAGAGAGTCCTTTTTTAAAGAATGCTATTGGTTTATTTTAGGAACGTGATTAGTTCATCAATAATATTTAACCAACCATAACATCAAGATCAGCCTGGGATTGGAACTACTATATAACATGATGATTCACATTATTGACCCAGCTGGCATGACTTGGCAAACAGTATTTTACAAGATAGTGCACTAGCTTGTGATTACCTAGAGATTCAGTGTGCCCACTTTCTGTACGTGCTGATGCTGTGGCATGTAATCTCTGTGAGCTGCCATCGTCCATTTTACTACACTCTGGTAACTGGCAAATATTCCACGTATAGCACAGTTGGGGGGGGTTATGAATAGGAGAGAGAGAAAAAAATAGATAAAAGAGGATCTTCCTCCATAGCATACCTACCCTTTAAGGAGGTTGAAGAGATCATGCAGAAGAGATCAAACTGCAGAAAAGGGACTTATGACCATGAAAATATATCCTGAACAAGCATTTAGTGTGGGAGGTATGCACACTCTGAACTCAGAGCTCTACAAAGTGATATCTTGTGACAAACTGCCCTACTGTTTGTCTCATGATTTAAGGAAAAATCAGTAGATTTACAGTCATTTACGCAGCTACTTCTCACTGGTCTGTGATGAGTCAATATATTGGTAACTGAAAGGTAACCGCCAAAATTGGCCACGTTCTTTTAAAATCTGAGCACCCATAAGCATTTTTAGGAAAGTAACCAACAATCAAAATTTCACTTATCTGGGTTTTCTTATATAACTAGGGAGGATCTTTACTACATTCTGAGCACCCATAAAAATGTGTTAAGTACTGTATAAACATCAAAGAATTACTCATGGCTTTGATTCACATTAAAAAGCATGGGCTGATATCAAGTCACAAAATAGGTGAGTATTAACGTGACAAGGATATGAAATATGCATATAATAATTCTGAAGTTTTCATCATTACTTCTCTCAAATAAATTTAGTATAATTTCTTCATAACTCTGTGAGTCATTGTCCAACTCATTATAATAACATAATCAATATATTATTGAGACAGAAATATCCTGACACTATAGCAAGACTCTAGAAATGCCAGTTTCCTAAATTAATGTCAAAGTATTACGCATGTGTCATAAATGGCTAACCAAGGGATGTCAAATCATCCCTGTTGCTGAGATAATTGTTTTACTTTGAAGTTCCTCAAGATCTACTGTGTTGGTTCCCAGGTCAGCGCTATCTCCCTCTGTCCTTTTTTCCTCATTCTTCAATCACAATAGAGAATTAGAACATTGTTTGACAATGAGATAACAGAAGTTATTTCAGTTGGTATTTCAGTTGGTTCCAATGGACTAACTTTTTAGAACAATTCTACTTGATTAATTTTGTGAAAAGGAGAATCCTTGATTTGCTTGCCAAGATTTATTATGGAAATTTTGCATATCTTATGATTCTATGATAACCTTCAGAAAAAGCTACGATACTAAATGATGAGGTTGGAACACATGTTTATAGGTTGAAGTGCTTCTATTAAGAATCTGTGAGAAAAGATTTAATGCCTTTTTTTTTCAAGCGTATAGTCTATCTCCTCTAATTAGACTGTAAGCTAACGAGATTTAGTACAGTGCCTTACACACAATAGGCACTTCACAAATATTTGAAGAATGACTTATTGAGAAGGAATCCATTGATGACCTCAGGGAAATTCAAGGAAAAATCCTCTGTGTGAAAAACAAAGAGCCATAGTCATTGTTTTGTTTTCATGCTCTGGCAGCCAGCAAAACAAAACAGCAACAGCATTAAGAGCAAAAATCAGCAATGATGATATTTGGAAATTAGGTTTAAACTCTTCCATTGTTCATAGAATCTAATAATTATACATTTTCTCTCCTGGGTACAGAGTGTTTAGTTCAGTATCTTGTTTGCACCAACCACATATTTTTGAAAAACTGAATATATATATATTTACACACATACATACACATACACACACGGAGCTAATTTATTCTTTCTCACTTTGCACATTTCTTTGAAAATGAGGTTTATTTTACCTTAACTTCTTTAAACTGCCATTTCTGTAACATTCCAAAGAGGAAAGAGATAACAGCAAACTGCAATAAGGGACCACGAAGTTACATTTTACATTATTGGTGCATTTTTAATGTCAATGCACATCTGGGTAGAATTTCTGATCAGAAAACATAATTATGTGTGTGAGGACAGGAACTAAGCACCTTATGCTAGAGAAAGACTATTGGAAATTAAAGAAAGTTCCTTAGAAGCGATGCAGGTGGACAGCTTTAGAATTTACTTGCCCTAAATGTGGAGCCATGGAACTTGATCTACAAAGTGTAAATAAAAAACTGGGATGTGGGGTTCATGTAAGGATTTCTTCAAATGGAAGCGTACTTGCTGTGAGACACTGGGTCCCTGAGGGGAGAGAGCTATAGAAACAGACTTCATTTTTACTGTTTCCTGTAGTAAGCTGAATCTGACATTGATTCTCTTCTGAACAAGGAAAATTTTAAGCCAAGAATATAAACATGGTCCATTTTTCTGTCTTTGTTTTGGACCTAGATGATGCCTTACCCCAAGATTCAGCATACACGTTCAAGTTCAGTGAACTCTCCAAGATTATTATGCATTTCCAAGGAGAGGAGACATACAGATATCACTTTGCCAATTACATGTACTAGTCTCATTAAAGCCTTCATTTAATTGCCTGGGATTTATGAAAGATCTAGTAACCAATTCACACTGTGCCATAACTTATCCCACCCTGCAAAGAAGAAACTGAAACTCAGATAGGTTAAAACAATATGCTCTCTGGGGCAGGGATAGAGTCTATTTTGTTCTTCATTGTATTTTTATGGTCCCGCACAGTGTAGCATAGTGGCAATATAGCACAGCAGTTAAAAGCTTAATGCCTAGAGCCAGAGACCTGGCTTGGAGCATAAGTTCCTAGTTCCAGCAATAACTCGGTAGGTGACCATGAACAAGTTGTTTAACCGCATCTGAACCTCGGTTTTCTTACTTCTTAAAATGGAGATACTAAGAGTATTTATTAAATAAAATATTGGATAATTAAATAAAATAATATATGCAATGTGATCAAAATAGTGTCTGCTATGTAGCTAATATTTAATATATTATTAATAAAATTCTCATCATTATCATCTGGCACTTGATATCATAAAATGAAAGGTTGAATACAGCTAGTAAGCATATAACTAGAATCCCGGTTCTCTCACTTCCCTCTCAGTCTCCACCTCCCTTACATTATACTCTGTATGCAATTGGAAGTGTCCTATAAAAAGACTGATGAATTTAGTTTTACTAACTCAAATCCAGTATCTATTGCAGGCAGGTGGGAGGGAGGAGCTTATTATACTTATGTTTTATACCAGCTGAGTGCATTATTTTTCGTAGTTTTTGTTTTATTTTGTTTACACAAAT
This sequence comes from Avahi laniger, assembly GCA_963575035.1. NCBI lineage: Eukaryota > Metazoa > Chordata > Mammalia > Primates > Indriidae > Avahi > Avahi laniger. The sequence goes on from CAUYSK010112313.1 coordinate 36,843, forward strand.
GAATTAAGCTTTTCTAATGCAGAGATTTCCTTCTGAAGTAATGCCCCATTTCATGACTTCCCTGCTATTTGTAGCATTCTAGAAATGCTATTGTTGGGATTGCCAGCCTGCAGAGTTTACAGAGAAAAAAATATGGCCAAAGATAATTCTGGTCTAAAGCTGTTTTCAGTCTCACACTGCCAATTATATTAACTGTCTTCAAGAAGACACACTGAAATTAAAATGGCAAATTTAACTTAAACTTAGAGTAATGCAGGCAATTGCTTAATTTCACAAAGCTGAAATGATTTGGAGGCTGTGGTGAAAATATTTTGAAGGATACCATAAAGTTGAAGCAAATTCAATTTTTTTTATATACACAAACCTTGAAATAGGAGTAAGACATTCTATAGGACACTAAATCTCTGAAAATGTAATGCAATTCTTTGAATTTTTTCCGGTGCCTTCTTCCCAAGATCTGCATGATCATCACGTGTATGGTTGCTCTTTATAGCATTCCTGAACAAATAAAATAAGAGTCCAACGACCTCTTTTTCTTTTTATAGGTAGAAAAGGTGAGGTATTGAGTATTTAAATAGCTTTCTGAGTAGGACACAGTTAACTCATGGAAGAGAGGTGGATAATTTGAGTCTTTGGTTAGAATTCACTAGTCCTGATAAATCTATAGTAGCTTCTGAATATGACTCTTTAGGAACACCTGTAATACATGTTCACCTTTAAGTCTTAATCTATGAAAGTGTTTTAGATTAAATCTTAGAAAATCTTGGAAAATTATATAAAATCAAGGCAATTAATTTTTTACATTTGGGTTACAACAGTCTCTTCTTATTGGTCGAAAAGACCTGGGGTAATATTAATAGAAATGGATATAATAGGGCCTGAATAAATCCAAATTTCCTCTTTTCTTCTCACTTCCTCCTGGTTCCTTTCTTCCAGTTGCTCTGTTTAACCAAGAGAGTATGTTTCCTCTTGTTTTACAAGATCTGACACACAGATTTTTCACAGTAGGAACAGTAACACTCTGGAACATGTGACATCACACACGTAAGAAGAAGCTGTGGACCTAACTACTTACAATCTAGAAATTATTTTTTTTTTATTTTTTTTTTTATTTTTTTTTTTGAGACAGAGTCTCACTCTGTTGCTCAAGCTAGAGTGAGTGCCATGGCGTCAGCCTAGCTCACAGCAACCTCAAATTCCTGGGCTCAAGTGATCCTCCTGCCTCAGCCTCCCCAGTAGCTGAGACTACAGGCATGCGCCACCATGCCCAGCTAATTTTTTCGATATATTTTTAGTTGTCCAGCTAATTTCTTTCTAGTTTTTTAGTAGAGACGGGGTCTCGCTCTTGCTCAGGCTGGTCTCGAACTCCTAAGCTCAAATGATCTGCCTGCCCCGGCCTCCCAGAGTGCTAGGATTACAGGCGTGATACATAGCGCCCAGCCACAATCTAGAAATTCTTAGCCATAGACTAGTGTGATTCTCAAAAGGTAGTTCCTGGAACAGTAGCAACAGCATCACAGGGAAATTGTTAGAAATGCAAATTCTAGAGCCCTAGAGATCTACTGAATCAGAAATTCTGGGGTAGGGTCCAGCAGTCTGTATTTTAACAAGGCTTTTGGGTGATTCTGATGATTCTGAGAATCACTGACCCAGACTCAGAGCTTCTTGATCCAGATACCTGCATGTTTGCATGTCCAGCACCTGTGTTTCCAGCATCACTCTTCTTCTACTTGCCAAGTCTCTGTGCTTGAATGTCTTATATTTTTTTGCACACCCATGTCAGCTTCATCTTTTCAAGTGTGTGGAAACACTGCACTTTTATGTGGGAGGGCACAGATGGGTAGGAGATATTCACATTAATATCACTTCCATGTTTGTTTGAGTCTTGACCCAAAAGGGTACCTAGGTTCTGCCTTCACTTTTACAGGCCCAGAACTCTAATATATATAAGATATTTTAAAATTATTCACTCAAGATTCTGTTCACCAAAAATGCCTCAGTGGCAGCAGAATCTTGTCCTGCAAAGCAATCACCTAGGGGAGTTAGAAGGGTGGAGTGTTTTGTATAAAACAAAAGGGGATCAACCGGCATGGCCTACAAGATCACAGCATTAGTCATCAAATCCAATACAAATGTAGTTAATTTATTTTTAATTATTCTAATCCTTGATAGCCATCTGGAATCAATTTGCCATTCATGATAATAGGAGACTTACGTCTAATTCTATAGATAATTCATGCTGAAGAGAGTACATACGAATTCATCTTTTCTCTTTTTTGCTTAAATTCTTTATGTAAGATTTCTTAAACTTGAGTAACCTATAAACTCATTTCAAAGGAAAAATTATTTTGAAACTACCATGAGTTATAGATCCAGTGCCCAGATGGAAAAGCATTGACTTAAAAAATTAAAAGTTTCTTGTGTCAAAAAATTTTTAATTGAAATTTTTCAAAATCAAAAGAGAACTTTTATGTTTATTCTTATAAAATATATTTTCATTTTGTCATTAAAATGAGAATATATAATTAAAAATTCTCACAGATTCCAGGAATACCTATGCACAAGAGTCTGTGCACCCAGTCTGAGAAACACAACTTTATACCAACTCCTGCCATACCTCTGAGTCCTATAAAGTATGTAATGTAAAAGTGAAATATGTTCCCAAGAATAGGAAAGCAATAAATGTCACTTGATATCAACTATAAGAAAATTTAAAAGTTATTTCAGTTTTTATTTTGAAGCTGATAAGTATCAGCTCCATGGTTAAACTTGTTTTAAAAAACAAATATCCAATTTTATTTATATGGAAAAGTCAAACTAGTTTCTTATCTGGAAACATATCTGGCCAGTACATAAAGTCATCCTTTTGAGAATCCTTAGTCTAAACTATCCAAAATGTGTACCCTTACCCCAATTTAGAAGGTATTCACAAAAGGAAATTCAATAGGTTATAATAAAAAAAATTATACTCAAAATATTTATGTAAGAAAATATTAATACAGACAGTATCTGGTTACATATACATAACCAAGGGAGAATATATTTTAATGGAAGGTGGGAGGGATGGCTTTCAAATTTTTACAATGTGACCCACTCTGCTTATGTGCTAAACTTTGTCGACAGCAATAATATCCTTGTTGACTCTTGCAGATGTACTTTAAGCTAAACAATCTGTCTCAGGAAGGATGTGAACCATCAAGTTTGCAGAACGGGCATGGCTCTGCCAGAATCGTATCCATCTGAAAAATGATATGGCTTATTCCCTGCATGAAATAGGAAATAAAAGGCGTGAAATAGGAAACCCTAATGTTTTAAAGTTTTGTTTGGGTTTCTATGGATTTCTAAGCAAGACATGCAAATAAATAAACATAACTACACATAACCTCCAAAGCCAAATATGAATAATTTTACCTCAAATAACATAACCCCACAGATTCTTCAACTAGCATAGAATCCAAGGCTGTCCAATAGAATTCTCGGTCAAGATAGAAATGATCTGTCTGTATTTGTTCAGTCCAGTATGGTAGCTACTAGCCACATGTGTCTAGTGAGCACTTGAAATATGGCTACTGCAAATGAGGAGCTGAATCTTATTTTATTTTATTAATTAAAACTTAAATTCAAATAGCCTCATGTGGCTAGAGGCTATTGTATTGAACAGTAGAGACCATAATTCCTTTCTTTTAAAATACAATTTCCCACATTGCCTCTACTTTTACTAGGGTATTTTGATATTAAATCAACTTACTTAAAATTATTCTTTCAAAATTAAATTTTCTTTCTTTATAATTCAAATCCATTTCCTTTTGTTTTGTATTCTATTTAGTGGCATAATTGTGAAAGACTTTCATAAAATTAGAAACAATTTCAGAACCCCCACCCCATTCTCTTTGTTAAGTCAGGTAAGTTTAACTCATTTAGACATTTCCACTCTCCTATCTTGTATTTTTCCTGCTCTTTTCTATGTTCCTCATCTTTCTAAATATGTAAAGCCAAAATAATGTGCAATAGGTACTGAATAAAGCAACAGGTTTGTGAGTGTGTGTGTGGTGGCAGGGGTTGGTGGCAAGGAAAGGAAAGTGACTGACATTTTAAGATCAGTTTTAGATTTTGTGAAAAGTTGCAAAGAGAGTACAGAGTTCTTATATACCCCACAACCAATTTCCTGTATTATTCTCATCTTGCATTAGTTTAATATGGTACATTTGTCACAACCAATGAACCAATATTGATCCATTACTATCAACTAAAGTTAATATCTTATTCAGATTTCTTTAGTTTTCACCCAATGGCACTTTTCTGTCCCAGAATCCCATTCACAATACCACATTGCTTTAAGTTGTCACCTCGTCTTAAGCTCCTCTAGACTGTGAGAGCTTCTCAGACATTCTTGTTAACTTACTTTTAATTGGAATTACTGTGTTGAGTAAATTTATGATTGAGTTGCTAATACTCATAGGAATAAAATGAATTTTAAGATTAAAGAGATGATATTTCACCAAAAAGCCTGGTGAACATACCTTGACAGAGACTCTTATAAATAACACCAGTCATCCTGGATCATGGAAGATATCCTTGGGATACTCTCTTAGATGCAAGTAATCACGGCTAAATATCTATGCAGTGTCAGCCACTCTCTAGGGAGTGAGAAGAAATCCAATAGCAACAGGCTACCTCAGTTTTACATTTAGTTTGTTAATGACATCATACAAGATCTTTTATTTTTCCCCTACCTAATCCCTCATCTGCCACGCACACAATATGTGGCTTGTCATTTTATCATGAAAGAAAACTGAATTTATCTGGAATAATTTGTTCTTCAGAAACTAGTCTGTGGCTACTTAGTAATTTATGCTATTCTTTATCATTACGAATGGCACCTGAATAATTGTGTTAATGTATTTTTATATGTTGAACATTTATAAGACATTGGGTATCTCTGCGATCCTTGTGTGATCTACCAAATTGGTTACTGGCTCTTGAATAAAGTCTGGGAACTATAAGACATGTTAGAATGCTTACTATTTGAGCCAATTGTGGATCCTACTTTCTAAAGTGCACCGGCTGTAGTCTAACCACTCCCTTCCCGACAGTGGCTAATTTTCCACCTCTTTTTATAATAGTTTTATCTTTTAAACCACCATTCCCTTGTTATTGGATGTTTATATGAGGAGCAGGGAGGTTTAAAGGCTCAATTTTCCTTGGTTCCTTGCTTTCACTGTACATAATTTAAGACTATTTCTCCACTCCTCTTACAGTGTGCTTTTTCTTCAGTTTCTCAAATCCCATCCTTAACAGAAAGATGCTAATTGTCCTGTATTATCTGTTTCAATTTCAACATTTACTGAAAGTTCTAAATTGTCTTTTAAAAAAAATCAACTTCTATCTTAGAAACTTTCAATAGTGGAACTTAAGAACTGGAATTAACTTCTGCATTGCCTGGTACATGGCCTTCATTTGATATCTGAGGCTCAATACATACCAACAGTCAAGAAGTTTGGGTCGGCCGGGCGCGGTGGCTCACGCCTGTAATCCCAGCACTCTGGGAGGCCGAGGCGGGCGGATCGTTTGAGCTCAGGAGTTCGAAACCAGCCTGAGCAAGAGCGAGACCCCGTCTCTACCAAAAATACAAAGAAATTAATTGG
>CAUYSK010112317.1:0-20085 GCA_963575035.1 Avahi laniger
CTGCCTCAGCCTCCCGAGTAGCTGGGACTACAGGCATGTGCCACCATGCCCGGCTAATTTTTTCTATATATTTTTAGTTGTCCAATTGATTTCTTTCTAATTTTAGTAGAGATGGGGTCTTGCTCTTGCTCAGGCTGGTCTCGAACTCCTGAGCTCAAACGATCCGCCCACTTCGGCCTCCCAGAGAGCTGGGATTACAGGCGTGAGCCACCGCGCCCGGCCCCCAGACTTACAGTTTTTCTGTCCCCCATATAGCCTCGCTGAACACAGATTTGTTGATTAAATCTTTAAACTCGCAGGTAAAAATTTAGTGCACTGTAAAAACGTAATCTCACAGGTAAAATCTTTTGGTCATTCAATCATTATGGATTACGGCAACATCAATTAATTTCTAAATGTCAACATAATGGATACTAGGGAATTAATTTTAAAGAATTATTTTGAACAGTCTTCAATTAAATTTTTAGCAGATTGCAATATAATTATACCACATATTATAGCAATTTGAATCTGCTTGCTTTGATACTCAAGACTGGTGGTGCAATTTATTTTCTCCTCCAATATGGACTTCCAAAAAGGGAAGGAGAAAGGATGAAATGAGAGAGGAAAAGAAAAGAAAAGAAAAAAAAAGTAAAGAAAAGAAAAGAAAAAAAGAAAGAAGAAGGAGAAGAAGAAAAAGAGAAGAAAGCAAAAAATGGGAAACACTAATCATTTCTATTTATTCTATTAAACCCAATATTTACTATTAAAGTACCTGCTACTTTAAACGGCTCTAAAAATGGAAAGTAACCTTTATAAAAAGTAATGCTCAGCTATGCAATGTCTATTCAGCCTTGTAACAACAAAGAATAATTAACTGTCAAATAAAAACCTATGCAAGTAAGAGGAGGTGTGAAAAAAATATTGGGAAATCCTGAAACTAAGCTTCTTATCCTAGGGCTAACCTTTGTCAAGTTACAATCTCTCTCAGCCTCAGTTCCTTTACCCACAAAATGAAGAGATCATAGACTCTTGTATCTTAAGTTCCCTTCTAAATCCATAATTCTTTCTACTGGTTAAATGAGAAAAGCAGGGATAAAGAAGAATAAGATAAAGAAAACTTTGAATATACAGTTCTAATACTTGTTTTGAAAGCATAAATTTGTTCCAACACAACGGATATACTGGGGAACATTCTGACCATAATTTAGTTTTTGCATTTGATTATGTGTCTTTAATCCACAAGAAACACTAGTTGAATGCAGAAAACTGCCCTCAGCGGAACCAGTCAGGGAGGAGTACAGAAAGTGCACACAAGCACACATTCAAATATCTACCAGCGTCCTCAATGCATGGTGTTATATGCCATACCAATCCATCCACCTTTGTCAGATTTAAGATTATCCTTTCTACTCTACAAGCTGCAGCTTTTTCAACACCACTCCACAAGCAAACTTCAGGTTTTCTTTAAGGTAAACCGCCACATTTATTGTAGTTATGTACTTTTAACCATTTAATACAGGTAAAATTGTACTACCTCTTAATAAGTTCGTATTTCTTGTGCCACTGACAAAGTTTTTAAGTATTATGTTCCCAATCTCATTTTCCCCATAGGCCTTGTGGGTTTACTGCACAATGATTTTATACTATGTTATAATAGAACTGAATGTATTATTATTTGGAAAAAAATAATTAATGATCAATTTATTTTAATTTATTTTTTTCAAAGATAACAGATGGGCAAGCTTCCAGCAAGTTTACTTAAGCATTAAATCAAAGACAGAGAAAAGACTTTCTCTTTAAGCACCCTCCTGAAGAGTTGTTTTTTCCTCCAAAATCTATCCATTGACTAAGTAGCTCCCAAATCAGACACTAGGTTTGGAGTAGAAAGGATATCATTCACCATGAAATAGTGAACAAAAATTTGAACTTGTCAAGAACTAAAGAGGTGACACTGAATGTATCTTCTAAATTCAGATCTTGATTCTGGCAGAAAATCTTGGCATGAACTACTATAAATGTTTCCTGTTCAATAATGGGATATTCAATAGCTACTCAATACCTACTATGAACGAATATGCAGCACAAAAAATATTATTTCTGGCCAGGCAGAGTGGCTCACACTTGTAATTCTAGCACTTTGGGAGGCCGAGGAGGGAGGATTGCTTGAGCTCAGGAGCTGGAGACCAGCATGAACAAGAGCAAGACCCCGTCTCTACTAAAAAAATAGAAAAATTAGCCAGGTGCAGTGCCACATGCCTGTAATCCCAGCTACTGGGGAGGCTGAGGCAGGAGGAATGCTTGAGCCCAGGAGTTTGAGGTTGTAGTAGGCTATGATCATACCACTGCACTCTAGCTGGGGTGACAAAGTGAGACTCTGTCTCAAAAAAAAAAAAAATTATTTCTGCAATATAGTTACAACAGTATAGCACAAACCACAAGCCTTTACTAATACTCTTAATTCTTGATAAATCCAGAGGTAAAGGAGAATAGTGAAATAAAGGAGGTCATACGTTTTTCCTAGTTTCTAAGAAGAGTAAAACAGAGGAAAGACTGAACCACTTAGCATTGAAGCCAAAGGCTGGCTAAAACCAGTTGCTCAGAGCCAAAGGGCAGATAAAAATAATGCTGCTATTTAGCATGCTCAAGAAAGATAGAGAACATAATTATTTTGCCTTCTTAAATGAACCTGGACTAAAAGCCAGGCCTTACACCAAAAGTAACAAACATTAGTGTAGGACAACATGTGTTCTTGTATGTCAGGCAAAGTTATTTGGCTATCACAGTCATGATTCTGGCATCATTTCTTTTTTCTTTTTCTGAGACAGGGTCTCACTCTGTCACCCAGGCTGGAGTACAGTGGTGCGATTGTAGCTCACTGCAGTCTCCGACTCCTGGGGTCAAGCAGTCCTTCTGCCTCAGCCTCCCAAGCAGCTAGATTACAGTTGTGTGTAACCACACATGGCTAAATTTTTTATTTTTATCTTTGTAGAAATAGGGTCTCACTATGTTGCCCAGGCTGGTCTTGAACTCCTGCCCTCAAGAGATTCTTCTGCTTTGGCCTCCCAAAATGCTGAGATTACAGGCGTGAGCCACCACATATGGCCTTAACACCTTTCTTAAAGAATTAAACATATTAATTTTTTAAAAAATAATTGAGATTTTCGTTTATATACGAATACACATATATATGCAAGGGGAAAAAATTGAAAGAAAAAAACACAAAAATGGTAATAGTATTTGGGTAATGAGACAATAGTTTTTTGGGTGTTTTTTGTCTACAGCTTTCATTATTTTATACAATGAATGTATATTACTTTTATCATGAAAAGAAAACAAATCTCTTTTTAAACAGTTAAGCAAAAGAAATAAATTCCTGATCATAGTTAATGCAGAATTAATAGTGAGCCATCAAATGTCCCCGCTACTTTCCAAAGGGCCAAAGGTGAGTGGACTAGATTTGGAAGGCACTTTCCCTCATGCAGGAAAATCCACTGAAACTAGAATACAAAGACAGCTCTGCAGGAAAACTTTCAACCTCAGGAACATAGAGAGCCACAGTGACAGACACTACACACCCAGCAGACACATCTCACTTGTTTGTTTCTGCTCTTATCAGCCGGCATTTTAGTGACTTCTATTGGCATTCTGAAAAATTTTCACCTTTTGGGTAAAGGTCATAGAGAGTCACTTAATCAAATTTAACAAAGTGTGGTAGCAGAGAATATGGAACACCAGAGACAACCAATGACCAAAGCCTAAGAAATGTGCAAAAAGTCTGCTATAGATTTTCTAGCCAGCTTTCTCTAAACATCATTATCCCAATAATAATGAATACTCATTATCCACTGAGAAAGCACGTAAAGGCTAACTAGTAGGTATATGACACTATCCTAGATGCTATGGTGAATACAAAACAAACAAGGTACACTCATTCTCTTCATAGCATTCACACCTCTAATGGGCAAAGATATGACATACATATCAAAAAATTTAAATAACATAAAACAAAAATAAATGGACTGCTCAATATGGACTTAAATAGTTGGACTCAAAGAGGAAGAGAATTTTGATAGCGTAAGAAGGGAGATGAGGGTAGTCCAGACACAGGCATCAACATAAGCAAAGTCACTGGGTGGAAAAGGCAATGATGAATCTAGACAGACTGGAATGATAACCTGCTCAGGCAACAATACAAGTAACGAGGGAGAGATAGATTCAGGCAAATTAAAAATTAAAAATTAAGGGTTCCGTTACCTCTAATCCATATGACATACCATTATCAGATTAAGAACATTTGTAGGAAAAATCTATGGACCAGACACTATGCTAAATATGACAGAGAGATGTATTATCGAATCTCATAATTCCAGAGTAGGTACCGTTTTACAGATAGAAATTAAAACTAGCTTAGCAGGGAAGTTAACTAATTTGCCCAAAGTCATCAAGGTAAGCAAAGGGCTATGATCTGAATGCAGGTCTCCTTGACTCCAAAGCCCAGGCTCTTTTTAACTACCCCATGTTTCCCCTCCCCAGAGCACGGCCCTGATAACATCACTCTGAGTTTATAACACCCCTTATTGTATGTCCTCTCTCACCTTTTGGTCCAGTGTACCCATAGTGATCCCTGTATATTAAAGCCTGGTCTCCAGAGAGTATCTGCCCCTAAAATAAAAACAGCCAATAACAGTTTACCCTGGCCAGGGGCATCTTCCTTGTAACAGGAATTAGAGCCTTAAGTTAAAAGAATGAACACAGCCATGTGGTAGAAATGCATATCTTACCTTCTCAGGAGACCAGGTCTCTCAAGAGACCAAAGATATGTCTTTAAGATGTCCATTTTCATAGCCTATAGCTAAAGCTCATACAATAAGAATCTCACTCACGAATCCTGAGAGTCCTTAGAGGACCACTGTCATTATTGCTCTCATGGTTCTCATGATCAAAGATTTTATAGGTATCAAATGTCAAAAGTGCCATCTTTCAAAGGAACTGAAATAAAATTCACATGGGCTCTCAGAGTGCTTAAAGACAAGTAGGCAGAAGATCATGGCACTGACAGAGATTGCTTCATGGAACTCACTACTCACTATAGAAACAGTCTTTACTGACTGTTCATTTGCTAAAACCAGAATGTACTAATAGCTAGGTCAAAGGTCCACCTGATAACTTGAAAGTTCCCCACCAAGTATTTTAATGGGCCAAGGAATGATATGAGTTTCAGAATGATGGTTCAAATTCTACCACAAGAAAATTTCCAGCCCACCCAAAAGCTTAGAAATTATATTAAATTATATGTGTTACATAGAAAATAAGGAATGAGGTTAATTTGAAAATAAAAGCGATACTGTTCACTCTTTCTCAACAACAGTTTTTATATCCCCTACCCTAAAAAAAAAAATCACTTTCTAAGAAATTCTGATTTTATCAATGCTCTAATGTATATGCCAACCGATTTTAGGGGTAGAATTCTTTTCAAAGAAGCAAGAAGAGAGTGAAATCCTTACATATCTGGATGGCTCTTCTAGGTTCTGGTCATTCATGTGGGTAGGAACAATCCGGGTGGCCAGTGGTCCCTCTGCAAAAGGTTTTGGTAACTGGCCTCTGAACTCTGATGGAATGAACTGAAGCTGCCAACTGTCAGAAACACAAAAAAGAATAATAATAAAAACACAGGAGGGATTGTATTGCTAAATGTACTTGAAACAAACCAAAAAAAAAAAAAACCCCATGTGAACATGAAAAACATTTCGCTTGAAGAAAAATTATTTCTGCTAAAACCTCAACCAGGGAACATAGAGGCAGAGGTCACAAATCAGTCCAAAATCATTGAGAAATTTACAACTAGAGATCTCTCGACCCATTTCACCAACTCTCAGCATAGAAATTTGCAACCAAGTGGTCATAACATCAAACAACCAGGTAAGCGTCAAAGTTTATTGCCAATTACCATGTGATCAGAGGGACATCAAAATTAAAGCAAATTCATCAGCTATATAGAAAAAGAGTGAAATGTAATATATGGTACTAAGAACATAGTACTAGAGAAAAATTTTGTTCCTGAGTAAGCCTCAAAAATATCTTTAGCTCTAAAACTATTTCAAATGTAAGAGGCAAAGGCCAAAGTCAACACTTAAAAAACAAGTTTTAATTTAATCATTAATGACTGATACAGGGTTTTTATTAAGCATTAAGATACTACCACCAGGTATAGCTAAGTTGCTAAAGCCAGTCCTCAAATGGAACAACATAACTCATCTTAACCAGATTTCCCTTTTACCTAAAAAGGACTCTTCTCTGGTGAAAGTAAGCAAAATACAAGGTACTTGAGGGCCTCTGCTATTATATCTAACAACAGACAGCATAAAGGGAACTGGTACAGATGTCTTAAGCATAGCTTTACCCAATGTCTGTATATGAGTGGAGAACTTTCACTGTTGGATGAAAGAAATTTCTTCTCTAAAAACACTCTTCTAGCTAGAGTTTCTAGACCACTTTTAGAAGTGAATTAATATCAGACAGTTACAGAAATGCAAATATGAATCCTCAGGAAGAGCCACTAGCCTAGGGCCCAAAGCATTTTCAGAAGTCCCCAGACACCTGTGGTTATGGGCAATGCAAGGAGCATACACAGACATGGCACTCAACCTAATGAATACAGGAGGTTGGTGCACAACACAGATCCCACAGCTCTCTGAAATTGTAAATAATTCAATAAATTTCTGTGAAAACTCCAAAATGAAATAAAAATTAAGATGAAACTGCCACAGAATTGCTATATTTACTCCTTGATTTAAAACTTTGGGAATTAAAAGGACAACTTACTTATCAGGCAAAAGGAAGCTGCTAGGAAACCGATACCACTCTTTTCCTACACAGACATTCACAGGTCTGCCTTCTGGGACAGTGTGGATGGTTGGGTCTGTAGCAATTCGGTAGAATTCTGGATACAAATCAAGGGGCCCATGATATCCTGGAATGGAGAACAGTTAGTGGAAGCCAAAGATGAATAAGATGAGATTCTGACATTTAATTATAATGCATATTAACATCCCACTGTAATCCACATGAAATTTAAAGAGTGTGAAGGGCCAGAGCAATTCTAGCAGGGAGCCTGTTCTACAGGTATAAAACGTTTCTGTAGGTCAGGCGCAGTGGCTCACACCTGTAATCCTAGCATTCTGGGAGGCCGAGGCTGGAGGATTGCTTGAGCTCAGGAGCTCGAGATCAGCTCTGAGCAAGAGTGAGACTCCGTCTCTACTGAAAACAGAAAAAAATTAGCAAGTCAACTAAAAATAGAAATAAAAAATTAGCCGGGCACGGTCGCTCACGCCTGTAGTCCCAGCTACTCGTGAGGCTGAGGCAGGAGGATCGCTTGAGCCCAGGAGTTTGAGGTTGCTGTCAGCTAGGCTGATGCCACGGCACTCACTCTAGCCCGGGTAACAAAAGCAAGACTCTGTCTCAAAAAAAAAAAAAAAAAAAAGTCTCTGTAGTTGGGAAGATGGTTACAACAGAGGCCCTATTTTGCTAAAAATAATTTGCTTTCTTGCCCTTTTCTACACCCCTTCATCTTTTTAACTTTTATGTTCCTTGAGCATATTTTAATATCCTAGATCCACATAATGATTATAAGAAAGAATGTAAATCATGAGAATTTCCTCCCAAATATGCATTTTAAGGCTCCCTTAATTCATCAGCATCCATTAAAAATTTTAAAAAATCGATAAAAATAGAGAAAAAATTTATAGTTAATCACACTAAAAGGAATTAATTTTCTCTTCAATTTCAAAGTACAGAATTTACATTCCACTCATTAAGTCTACAGGTTTTCCCTTTAGAAAAGGCCTCTTCCTATTGTAAGCCACATACGTATTAAACAACCCTGCATCAAGTAAAACCTGATGTGCAGTGTTTCATCAGTGTGGGCTGAGATATCCTCAGCATATCTACCTCTGAACAGCGCCACAGAGCGAGAGAACGATAAAAGCCCAAACAGGAAGACGGTTCCCAATGCCAGCCAATTTGACGTCACAGTATAGTGCTCTAGGCGGTATCGTTGAAACACAAAGTGATAACATTTCTAGAAGGAAAGAAATCTGTGTTGATAAAAGAAAATATACCTTCCAAAATAGACAATAATCACAAGACATAGTAACGAGAGTGAGGAAGCCGAAAAAAGGGGTTCTATTAAGGGTCTGAGCATTTGCAAACACTTAGTAAGGTACTCACTCCAAATTCTAAGATAAAAGCCAACTCCTCTGACTATAGTCTTGGCCAGCCAGAGGGCTGGTGAAGAAAGAAATCTCACTAGCTTGATAGGAAAATTATCCAGATATTTTGTTAGTATTTAAATCCAAATAATTTATTTTTAAAAATACTTAAAAATGATTTTTTGATAGTTTTCTTTGATATATGAAGCATTTTCAATTTGTTTTGATATAATAAGCATTAATCTTTACTTTCCTTACTGACAAGTTTTCATCAAAGGTTTCAGTATTGACAAAATGTCTCATGACCAAACAAGAATTCCTCTTATAGAACATTAGGAATGTGCTGTTAATTATTTGCTAAAACAATTTATCAACTAGATCATTATTGTAATATATACGCACACGCATGAATTCCGCTGTCTTTGAATATCTTCTCAGATTTCTTTCCTTCCTGCCTTCCCTCCAAGATGGGAACTACTTTTGGAAAGCAATTTTGTAATATATAACAAATGCCATAAATCTGTTTGAACCCTTTTCATATTTTTGAGAATCTGTCCTAAGGAAACAATTCAAATATCTAAATGAAGACACTTATCCTAGCAGTATTTATAATATTGAATAAATGAGTAATCTAAATTCTAACATGAATTATATCCAATCATTATATTATATATAGCCAAGTCAATATATTATATATTACATAATAATGTTATGGTCATATAGAGAATGTAATGGTATAATAGTAAATTAAAATGGATATAAAGTTATATATACACTTATTATCACAATCATAATAAACTCTGACATGTGACATATAAAAATGCCAAAAGGTGTTCTTGTTAGGGTAGTGGAACTTATTTCTCTTTTATCACTTTCTAAATTATCTGCAATGAAGTTCAGTTACTTTTATAATTAAAATTATTTTTTAAAACTATCACTCTAACATTGATGAACCCTAACAACATTATGCTGAAAGTGAAAGAAGCTGGTCACAAAAGACCACATATTTTATGATTCCATTTATATGAAATATCCAGAATTGGCAAATCGATAGAGACAGAAAGTAGATTAGTGGTTTAGGACTGGGAAGGTCCTGGGAAGATATGGGAAAGGGATTGGCGGGGGCGGGGGGGCAACAGCCAAAGGATACAGGGTTTCTAAGATGATAAAAATGTTCTAAAATTGATTATGGTAATGGTTGCACATATCTGTGAATATACTAAAAACCACTGAATTATATACTTTAAATACGTAAACTGCATGGTTTGTGAATTTTATCTCAATAAATCTTTTAAGAAAAAAACTATCATCCTAATTATTTTTTTTTCTGCCAATTGCAAATGGTAGCAGAGGGTAAGAAAGGGTCCAAGGTTCCTAAGACCGTAAGTACAGATATATTCAAAGTTATTGTAAGATTACCTCCACCAGGGAATTGACCTGGACAGGTTTTAAACCAGGATTACAAAGTGTCTCATACTGCTAACTGCCTGATGTAATCCCAAACTCCTGAGCAAGTTTTATTCCAATCTATCAGTTGAAGAGCAGCCATTTCATTAGCTCTGACACAGAATGGAAATTCTGTAATTTGATTCTTGTTGACGAGAGACAAATTAACACTGCAAACATATAATAAGCAAATAAGAGTATGATAAACAGCTAAGCAATCAATATATAAAGCTTTAATAATATGATCTGTATCAGGTTTATGGTGTGGATAAAATATCTTATGTGAAAGCATCCTATAATTTGCACTTAAGTTTTGTGAGAAATTATTTAATAAGTGAAACAGAATGAGGCCGATATACTTTTTCCTGAAACTCACCTGAAGTGCAGAAAGAGCCACAGCGCCACAGAGACATATAAGCGGATATACAGGGAAAAGAAATCTCTCCTCTTTGTGAGGCTGGATGAAGAAAATTATAAACCAAATATACATCGGAGCCAAGGTAAGCCAATATGGGTGGCCTAAATTCTGAACTGCAAGACACAGAAAAATATCCACGTTTCAACACATTAGAACATAATAACATACTTAGTTTCAATGTTATCTTGATCTCAAATTTGGCAGTATGTCCTAGTCCTAGGGCCTAGGATGTTCCATAATATGCATCAACTCTCGTATTCACACTTTCTGCAATGTGATAAAGGCTCAGCTAGAGAGAGGAATATACTCCTTAGCTCTCCCAGGAGATCCAAAATCTAAAAGGAAGCACGATATTGGATTTGGCCAGACCACAAATGAAAGTCAAGTTAATCGGTAATAGAACTTAATAAATTCTACATTGGGTGAAGAAAAAAAAGCCATCTCCCACTAATGAATCCTGTCACTAAGACTAAAGGTTCCTGAGATTAACCAAAAGTATAACATAAACTATTTCTTGGGTTTTATAATT
Organism: Avahi laniger; assembly: GCA_963575035.1. NCBI lineage: Eukaryota > Metazoa > Chordata > Mammalia > Primates > Indriidae > Avahi > Avahi laniger. The sequence goes on from CAUYSK010112317.1 coordinate 10,583, forward strand.
TCTATGTTCTGTCTAATACATTCATCCTCTTATCTATACACCAGTCTGTTCAAATAACCATAGATCAAAGGAAAAAAATTGTTAGATTCTCACATTCATTACTGGTTTTCATCATGTCTCAAATGACAGAGTTTGTTTCAGAATACACATAAAAATGTTCTTAAAGGAAGTTTACTTATTAAGTTTTTTCTCCTCTTCTGTAATATTCATCCACTTTGAATTCCAAAATTGTAACTAAAATGTACTTAAAGCATGTGAAAGAATTAAAGGAATGTAATGAACACTAATACCCAAGAACCTGCTGGAAAGTTCCTGTGGTTAGGTTCATGAGCATTGAGTGACAAGCCTGCAACCCACAGTGAAGGCATCTCCTACTGGGCTTGTATTAGTGATAATGAGCAGCGCAGATGCTGGCAAAGAGTAGATAGACAGCGCCCCCTGGTGTCCACTGTGCAGTAATGAGCAAGTTTAGACTACAAGATCAGGACTTCAAGATCCCCTTCAGCAACGCCTTATCTAGCTAGCGTTCCTGGATTATCTGGATCACTGCAGAAATTCCCTAGGGATAAAAAGTCTTGAACTGCAATAATAAGACTATTTTTAAAACTTTTTGCTCTAAGATTTTATCATGAGATAAATCCTATAATTTAGGATTTATACTTTTCCAGGTAGCATATTTTAAGTTAGAATTTTCTTTTAATTAGAAGAAACAAATCTATTTATTGTCTATAAGTAAAGAGTCTTTTTCTCTTTTGTACCTTAAAAGCTAACCAACGATTTTAAAATGTGGGCAAATATTTTGAAATGTCCTCCATAAAATATACAAACTCAAAACCACAGCTGGACATGACAAGATCATGGCTAATTTACTTCCTGCTGCTTTGTATTTTTGTATGCTTTTTTTTCTTTCTTTTAAAAGAGTATTGTTTCTATTGTAAAATACACAGTGAAATATTTTTAAAATATTTTAAAAAACAGAAAGTACTCATTTTCTTACTAGGTAGATATGTGCGTGCATTACACATTTTAAATCAGCATTAGTTTACACCGTACATAAACAGCTTAATATCTTTGTTGTTTTACTTACACCACAAGCATTTCCAATTTTTCCATAAACATAAATTTTTATTATTATTATTATTAATAGACATGGGGTCTAGCTATGTTGCCTAAGTTGGTCTTCAACTCCCAGGCTCAAGCGATCCTCCCTCCTTAGCGTCCCAAGCAGCTGGGACTACAGGTGTGTGCCACCTTGCCCAGCTATTACAAAGCATTTGTACAGTGAGAAAAATAGTTACTTTTCGAAAAAAGAAAAAGTGATTCTTAAGAAATAGAAGACATAGAGGCATAAGTTAACACCTCAAGGGAGCAAACAGCTGAATCCAAAATGTGGGACGTTATGCAAGATGTATGGCCTCATTTCTTTAAAGAAATTTTTGGGAGAAAAAAGTGAGATGCGGTCCTCTTAAAAAGCTTAAGTAAAATAACAACGAATTCAGCATGTGAATTGCATTTAGATTCTGCTTTAAACTAACTATAAAAGGCTATTTTCCAGACAATCTAGGAAATCTGAATATCAACTAGGGATGAAATATTAAGGAATTATTGTTAATTTTGTTAGGATAATGGCATTATGGTTATGTTAAAAGTCCTAACACAAAACATATGACTCTGAAGGCTGCTCTAATATTCTTAAACCACATTGAAGTTGTTATAAATTATTAATAGCAGAAAAGCAGAATGGAGGTAGAATGACGGGATCAATCAATCATATGACATTCAAATCAGACTGAAAAATTTCAAATTAAATCTCTTTCCAAATCTCATATGAGTTTCTGTTCAAATCTGTCTTCCATAAAAGAAATGATAGGTACTAGATATCCAGAACCACGACAACTTGAGAAAACACCAGCTGTGCAATACAGAATCAGAGCAAGCAAGATAAATGGCAAACCAAACCTTCCCCAAGAAGGCAAACACAGAAGCAAAATGGAACAAAGAAAAGAATCAGGCTTCTGAGGAAGTCCAAGCTTTTCTTACCTCGGAATCAAATTTGGGGGAATCCTTTTTTGGTCCAGTTTTTAAATTTTTGGTTGAAATATTTTCCCAAAGAATGTTTGCCTCTAGCATGAATTATCTTAAGCAATCTACCAGGTTAACTATCTTTCTTTAAAAGAGAGAAGACTCAAATAGGGTTGTTATCTTCTGAAATGCTATAAATGTTTTTGCCTCCCCGGGTGATTGTGTAAATTATACTGACTTTCTCACTTGAAGAGATAACAAAGCTCCTTCTGTCAGTTTAATTTGCAACAATCAACCAAATCTTCACATAGGTTCAAATAATCAACAAATATAGACTGAAAATTCAATAAGCCAATAATTTCCATAGGAAGAAAACAGAGACTAAAATAAGTAGCATTCTTCTGGGGTTCTTAGTATAAATTGTTACTTGCTCTTTTCCTCCCAGAAAATCTACCATCTGTTATGTCACTCACCATGAAATCTCTGCAGCAGGTATTCCATAAGAGAAGTCAGTGGCAAGACCAGGAGAGCCAAAGCAAATGCTATGTTGAAATTCAGAAATCCATTAATTAAATAGAAATACCATGATTCTGTACCTAAGGGAGACACAAGAGTTAAGAAATCATTATTGGATGCCTTCAACGCCTTTTATAGCACCTGATGCATCTTGTTCTTTGTTTAAGTAGCACTGATGATCCAATGCTTCAAGTCAATGAGAGTCCACAGCCCGCTCTTTCATGCTCAGCCACACACAGGGCACAAAACCAGAAATAGGAAAACAATGGGATTGGTTATGAGGATTTAGACAGAAATCAAGATTCAAATAGTTAGTGTACTTTCTATACAGACCACATTATCTAGCCCAAACTGCTATGTCCAAATGAAACAAATACTTTTTCAGAACCACCAAATAATTTAAATATCTTTCAAGCTACATAGAACTAAAATGATAAAAATGCCATCTCAACTTAACTACTGCCTCAACATTCTGCAGACCAAAGGAGTGATATAAGAACATGGTTTGAGCTATTCAGGCCTCTCCCACTTTGTTTTCACCTGCTTGTCCCATTTACATTCTAGCATCTTTCCCCTTGATATGCTCAACCACTACTTTATAGTCATGTACAAAGGGCACCATGTGTTGGGTAAAAAGCAGCAACTTGTTTTTTCTCAGAATCATGTTCAGAGACCGAGGCTCTGCTCACAAGCTTTGAGGATTCAGAATGAAGCAAAATGACTAAAAAACCCAAGCCTCACTGACACTAGTTTTGATTCTTTAACTCAAATTCCTTAAACCCAAATGATGAGAAACAACCCCCCTCTGCACATTTAGCAGGTTTTTCATCAGCTTTTCCCCTCTGTATGATTACTTCAATCAGGCAGTGAATGACACACGCGGGTTTTAATCACTGTGTGTTGTGACACCCGCCTTGCACCATAGCAATTTCCTGCAATCAGCATTGCTTAAAAGGGTAATTAGAAGGCAGAGGAATAGTCAGAAAAACCTGACATTCTTGTAGCTTGCACAGCAAAATAAGATTAGAAACCAAATCCATAATGCTAGAAACATTCAGGGGAGAAGTAAAAGGGAGGGAGGTTACACTAAGGAAGGGTTCAAGTTCAACTGTGTGTCACCTTTCGGGGAAGCTCACTTCTTCCTTTCTAAATACAATGACTGAGATTGTTCATGAACAGAGGTCCTGTTCCAGGCCAAGTTCATTAGGGGCATTTTAATCTTGTATTCCTTACAAATGACATTTGGGTTAGAAAACTAATGGATGGTTTTATTTTTTTAAAACAGACATATGTGTCTTCCTTGAATTTTAATTAATATTTAATAACGTATTTCCCAAACTGAGTACTTTAGGATCCAGCTTCCAGACAGCTAAGCTTTTGCACAATCCTTTCCTAACTACCAGTGTAGAGGCAGTGCTATCAACCTAACTTTTTTCTTAATACAGTTCTGGAAATCTGAGCTTGTGAAGAAAAACCACAGAGTGACCAGAAAGGAGTCATCCTTTACATCATCTATTACAGAGGCTAACCATCAACAGAAAAAAACCCCTTGTCTCTTTGAAATTCACAAATATAGATTGTTTTTCTCAGGGAAGCTCTTAAGTTTCCAACAAATATTTGTCTCCAACACAGCTTACTATACCCTCCTAATAGAACTATCTTTTTACCTATATATACTATATTCTGAGATGCAGAAACACAAGGATTAATTTGGTAAATTCAATTATTCTTATGTGTTCGGAGCTCATAAATAAAGTTCTCAGCTAGGCTGTGAACATTTCATAATCGACAGCTAATTCCCTGAAGGATGGGGCAAAAATCGGGGGATAAGCCAAGAGTGAAGAAAGTTCAAGTAACAACAGTCTTAAAAACAAGGGTAAAAGGGAACAAAGAGAGTGAGTTCTTTAGCCAGTGTTCTCCCCTACCTGATGACACACCTGCTTAAGGAAAGAAAAGGGTATAAACTTTTATCTCTTTCCTGGGAGATACTCAACGCTGCTGCTCAGAAAGCATTAAAGTTGAAGTATGCAGAAAAAACACATCAGAATGACAAGCTAAGCAATCAACTGGTGCAAGATGTTAGGTGGAAAAAAGCTGGCAGCAGGGTCTCTGTAGGGAGTGACTCACCAATCCCCCTTTTTATGGAAAGTACCTTTCATTCAAATGAGCTGAAGGGAGCTTTCAGAGAGGCCAAGAGAAGGGATAATGTTTACTGTTCCATAGATTGAATGAAGGGGAACCATTTTACATAACTGTAATTTTACAGAACTGTAGGAATTAAATTATAGTAAGTCATCCTTATAAATGTCAAATTTGTACCACTAAGAGGGAAGAGCCACCAAATTTCAACAGAAATAATTAACAAAAGAACAAAGGCTCTAGAACAATTCTGGCTGGCAGTCAACTTTAAGCAGGACTCAGAAGACCCCACTGGTCCTTTTTTCTCTGCTGCTGCAAGAATGGAAAACTGTGGGCCTTCTAACAGAGGGCATTTGCCTGTACCTTCTGAAACTTCCTATCCAGTTATCTGACAGCTCTTGACAAAATACGCAAACAGGCAATGGGATCTTGTCCTAAACTGCAAAGTGGCATCCTGAGTAGACCCACTGTTCTTTTTGAGGGAAGAGCATTTCCTGCCTTCTCCAGCACTGTCTATTCCTCATCAGAGGCCCAGCAGTCATTCACCAGAAAAAAATACCTGTTGACATCAACACATAAGGACGCAAAATGTTACAAGAGGCAAAATCAGTGCCAAGACCAATCACTTTTTTTCGGCAACACTAAATTTCACCTTCTGATCTTTGATCCCACCGAGATGTTTTGCCTATAACTTTGCAATTTTAGTCTTCACTACTCTAAATTTCCTAAATGCCAAGTATTCTTTACCTCATCCAAATGCTCCTTCTTTCTTCAAAAAAAGGGTCCAGTGTAGTGCTCCCTTGTGAAACAGAACCTCTCAATGTGCATGTCACTCTGCCACTCAAGCTCTCCAGGGACTCACCCTCAAAGCCAAAATGCACAAACCTTCAAAGGTGCAACTCTCCCAACCTTTCTATAGATTGGATCTTAACTTTTACTACCCCAAGTCATGCTGTTTTCATAAGCTTATTGTCCTGTAGAACCTCGATAGTCAAACTCCATGGTTTTTGCTAAGGTTGTTTTCAGTGGAAAGAACATAGGCTTCAGAGTCAGACAACCCTGGACTCTTTTTTTTGACAGAGTGCAGTGGCATGATCACAGCTCACTGCAACCTCAAACTCCTGGGCTCAAGCAATCCTCTTGCCTCAGTCTCCTGAGTACATGGGATTACAAGTACACCATGATACCTGGCTCATTTTTCTATTTTCTTTTAGTAGAGACGGGGTATTGCTCTTGCTCAGGCTGGTCTCTAACTCCTGAGCTCAAGCGATCCTCCCGCCTCAGCTCCTCAGAGTGCTGGGATTACAGACGTGAGCCACGACGCCAGGCCTAACCCTGGACTCTTATCCCATTTCTGCTACTTAGTCAACTATGTGGCAAGTTCCTCACCATCTTGACCTCAGTTTCCTCATCTGGGAATACACATTAATAATGCCTATCTGACAGAGTTTTTGTGAAGGGAAGAAGATAGTATGTGTTAAATTTCTGGCACATAATAAATATTCAATAAACAGAAGCTATTGTAATTAATGTCTGTGGAAATGTACTCCTTTTATTTCCCCTGGCTTCAAAAGAAAGGAGTCAACTCAGATCCGGAATGTGTCATTAGCATATGCTATCTAGCCAAGAAAGTGTAGAAAGGTCCCTTGGAAAACCAGGAACAATAGAGAAGGTAAATATTCATATGATTACAGTCACAACAGAGAGACTGAAATCAACTTGCTCATGCCTTAATAGTCATTACCTAAAATTCAGCCGATGCTGAATATTATATTTTTCAAAAGAACTCAGTATTCAATCTTTTTGCCTCAGCAGTCCCTACACTTTACATTTCATTTGTCTAAAATGCACCCCCCCCCCCAGCAACTACACTCTTACTCTTCCTTCCAGGCTCAGTTCAAGAACCACACCTTTCCTATACCACCAGAGGGACTTGCTCCTATGATTCCCTGACTATCTCCCCACTGTGGCACATGATACATTGCCCTATAATTATCTATCTGTGTGTCTGCAGCCTCATTAGAGAGCAAGTTTCATGAAGATGCATGGTAAGTGATCAAAAGCAATTTGCTAAAGTCTATTTGTCCATTCATTAAAGAAGTATTTGTAGGCTTAGTATGCTCTTACGGATGAGAAACAGCACCAAGAGATGTAAAAACTATCGACAAGGTGCATTTTTAATTTTCAGATAAGAAACCATGTGTCTACCATAGTTAATGAGGCACTTGGAGCAGGAGACTCTTGTGAAATAGCCAAAATAATGCCAAATAGTGCCAAACATGTAAGTAAAGTGAAAGAGATAGGTTTCCAAGACAAAAGACACACTATTTCACTGTTTGACAATAAAGTACTTTTTGGTTTAAAAAGCATTTTATGGGCTGGGTGCAGTGGCTCACGCCTGTAATCCCAGCACTTTGGGAGGCTGACGGGGGAGGACTGCTTGAGGCCAGGAGTCCAAGCCCAGCATGAGTAACACAGCGACACCCTGTCTCTACAAAAAATAAAAAACATTAGTCAGGCATGATAACATGCACCTGTAGTTCCAGCTACTCAGGAGGATGAGGCAGGAGGACTGCTTGAGCCCAGGAGTTCAAGGCTGCAGTGAGCTATGATCACGCCGCTGCACTCCACCCTGGGAGACACAGCAAGAAAAAAAAAAAAAAAGGTATTTTACATCTATTATTCTTATTTGGTACCAAGAAAATCGCAAGTCAGCACCACAACAGGTCTAATCAAAGTGGTTCTAGGACACAACAGCAAACAGAGCACTAATACAACTGATGGATACTCCAGAACTCATTCAGTCATTCATTCTTGACAAATCTTTACTGTAAACCCGGAATATACAAGGAATTTCTACTCCTAATATGGAAGTAGTCGTCTCTCTGCAGGGCTGGTAAAGTAAAAAAGAGGTAACACTCTTTAAAAGAATGCAAATCAGACTAAAAAAAAATGGTCAAATTCAAAGATGAGGTAAAAGTGCAAAAATGCTACCATCCAGAAACAACTCCCCAAAGTCTGCCTCACCACAGTACTGCATCGGGCCATTAATGGCCAGTATGACAATTCTCTCTGTCCTAACAGGGCTTTTGCCTCCACTAGGAAAGTAATCAGTTCCGGCACATCCAAAATAGCAAAATCTGAAATGAAGCTATCGCAGGTTCATCAAAGTAGGCAGAAAGAAGCCCCCAGGACTCTTTCCCAATAAAAGACTGAAACAAACAGCAAATGCCAATGTCCTTGGCATTTGTCCACTGGCCACTGCTCTACTGGATCCTAAAACCTACCTACCACAGGGGTCCCTGACCAACCCACTGTTAAACCAGAAATGTAAACTTAAATCAGAATTTATCCCACTCTTCCCACCAAGCTGATTATTTCTAGATTTAGAAGTCTCATCAATCTAAAGGGCTATAAAAAAATCTGTTACTTTCATATTCTCTCACAAACGGTTTTATAAATAAAGTCAGAATATCATCAATATATTAATGTAATAACCCATTTATATGAAGGTAGAGAAGCCAGTTTTTCAAAATTAACACAAATTAACTCAATTTATTCACCACTACACAGTGGATATTATGTTGCCAACAGGTTCTGTGTAAAATGATTTCTACTGTCCGATTTGGGTGTAAGACCTTTTACTGTCTTGTGGAAATCAAACAAAATTTTACAAGTAAACTAAAACAAGGGGCAATTATAAATATACAAACTCTCCCTAGCTAAAGGGAGACATCTAAAGGCAAAAGCTTAAATGTGGGGCCATTTCTCACGTCCTCAGGGATCTTGGAGCCAAAAAGGAGCCTTTTTAAAGTTCTTTCACTTAGTGATTATTCTCTAACCTAACCATGGGGTTTGTGAATTCAATTCATCCAACACTACTTATTTTAACATATTACTTGCCATCTAAAATAACAATATTCCCCAAATCCCAGGAGGTTCAAGTAAATCTCATTCATTTCTTACTTTAAGTCTCCACACTCAACCTGTTGGTTCTAATGGCCAAGTGGCACAGGCAAATGATGGGCATGGCTAGCACCAAGACTTAAACTGATTCGAGGTACAGATAGAGATAGCAGTAACCTGCTAGCAGAGCTCCAAGGCAATCACACATGGAACGCTCTAAGACCCTCAAAAGGGTCTTAGATTAAGGCAGAAGAAACTACACTTATTTTAATGAAAAAACTATCTCAAAATGTTTACTATCTTGGCTGATCTGATCCAAAAGATCTCTAGCTCCTCCTCTTGTAACTATAACCAACTCAAATGCCCTCAGGGGCCAAATAAAACTGGCTCAGCAGCTGGCTGAGTGAGAGGTATCAGGGAAGTGTTGGAGATGGGGGTAAAGTGAAGAAAGTATCTCCAGACTAAAGGCATTCAATTTTTATTCTCTTAACCCCAAGCTGGCCAACTATCCATCCTCACATGCTGACCCCAACTCAGCCCCATATGCTATATTTTGTTTATAGATTTTCCAAACTTTCTCTCCTAATGCCTGATATTAAAGTAATACAAGTTTTTTAAAAAGTAACATCAAATGTCTTTATGTACAGAAAATGCCTGGAGGAATATACTCCCAGGTGTTAACAATAGCTATGTGGAGACGATGGGATTATGTTGTTATTTTCTTCTTTTTGTTATCATTGATTTTCTAGTAAGAGGAGAAAAAGGTAACTTTTAATTTAAAAAAAAAAAGTAGCGGGCCAAGCACGGTGGCTCACGCCTGTAATTAATTCTAGCACTCTGGGAGGCCGAGGTGGGCGGATCGTTTGAGCTCAGGAGTTCGAAACCAGCCTGAGCAAGAGCGAGACCTCGTCTCTACTAAA
>CAUYSK010112318.1:0-87354 GCA_963575035.1 Avahi laniger
TCTACCATGAGGGTGTGATGGTGTGGCCAATGGCAGGCCCACCTCTTTAACTGAGCCTGACCCTCAAGTCCTTGCTTAAAACTGCCTCAAATTTTCAGTAACGGCCCAGTCAGTATTGGACATTTGTATTTGTTAGAAATTTTTTTCTAGTTAGCTGTAATCTGCTTTCTGTTCCAGGGTGGTGATCTGAATTTAGGCTCTTTAAACCTTCCTGCAGTTATGAAATAGACTGACTGTTTTCCTTTTCAAGGATTTGCTCATGCTGCTTCTGGCAGAAGATCCCCGTGTTAAAGGATACACACACACACACACACACCCTTTTCTGCTGTAAAGTGGGTCTGCCCTGGGGTGGGGAGTGTAGTGGCACAGGACAGAAGAATATGCCACCAAAAAGCCCTAGGAATATTCTTTCTCTATTGACTATATCGCACAAGATGGTGACCCTCATAGGTCCAAATGATTCTTTCCCGTCTTATTTCTCACCCTTTCGAACCGGCCTCTTTGTAACTATTTACCTTTTTCTGTCTGCATTCAGTTGATGAACTATCCAAGAAAGAAATTTTGTCAAGTTACACCTTTCTTATTTTTGTAGCATATAGACGTATCCTGAGAAACTCTCTGGAAGAGCTTGAAAGCTTGAGTCATCACAGGGAAGCAACTGGCTCCTGGAGCTTGGATTTTCCTGGTAAATGGAAGAGCTGACACTAGGCATATCAGCTCTTACTGGAAAATCTTAGAAAATGTGCTAATTTAATTTCTTGCCTTTGTAACTATAGTATATGAAACATATTTTGTTGTTTTTTGAGACAGAGTCTGGCTCTGTCACCCAGGCTAGGGTGCGGTGGCACCATCATAGCTCACTGCAACCCCCAACTCCTGGGGTCAAGCAATCCTCTTACCTCAGCCTCCCAAGGAGCTGGGACTACAGGTGCGCTCCACCACACCTGGCTAATTTTTCTATTTTTTGTTAAGACAAGGTCTCACTATTGCCCAGGCTGTTCTTGAACTCCTGGCCTCAAGGGATCCTCCTGCCTTGGCCTCCCAAAGTCCTAGGATTACAGGTGTGAACCACCATGGCTGGCCTATAGACATATTTGAATTTTGCTTCACAAGTAAATGTCTCTCAGCTCAGTGTTGGCTTTATGAGTGCTATTTTCTGAGGTAGCTATAGCAGGACCAAGTGCCTGAGCTGAAGGTGGAGTTCTCAGGAAGTGGCTTTGTTGACAAAGTTGAGTAGTTTAGTGCAACTTTCCTCTTTCTCATACATTAAAGGCAGCCTTTCTTTTTAAAAAATGCTACCTACTTGGAGATTTTACCACAAACTTGAACAAATTCTGTCAACCAAATGAAGGGAAACTACTTTGTCATTATAATCATGGAGAATTTTACTGTTGTTTCATCTGACTGTGCAAGAGGAAATGAGTGATTAACGTGGGATGGGTGTATATCAGCATGGAATCCAGTTCTTCCTAAAAGGAAGTCCTTGAACAATAGGGGATGTGAACTTTTATGGGGCTATTATCGTAGTAAATGCACATGTCTGTCCAGACACATTCTTTTTTGGACTTCCATGTTAGTCACAGCTTTTATTTCTCACACGTTTCCCCAGTCGACTTTTGATACTCTCCGAAAGATAAGATTTGTGTTCATAATTAAAAAAGTAATTTTAGAGCTGGGTGATATTTGAATTTGATTGGATAAAGTTCAACTTCGAAGAAGTTTATTCGATAATTTTTATTTTAAAAAGAAAACCCTCCCCATATAGTGACATTACTTGTTTAATCAAGTAATGGTTACAAGTAATGGTTTACGGAAGAAAAATTCCACATGCACGTTACAACTTACGTGTGTAATCAGGAAGTGTGAGAACTAAAGATGTCCTGCAGTTACAAAAGTTAGAATTCTTCTTGTAGCTAAAAACAAAAAAACCCACAACTAATATTGTGGATATGACATCAAATCAGTGTCCCCAGCTGTCTCAGGCATTCCCTGTGTTGCCCTTCACAGGTTCCTTTATCTGTTACTCATTTATTTATTCACCAAGCTTTGAAAAGCCTAGTACGTGTCAGGCACTGCGAATGGGGAGATGAACAGAGCTGCAGCTCTCCCCCTCCGGAGAAAGGTATGTGACGGAGAAAGGAATGTGACGGTAGTCCTAGCGATGCGCTAAGTGCTGTGATATCGGTGTGCACGTGGCCTGCAGGGCTCAGGGAAAGCTTTTGGAGGAAGAAATGCTTATACTGAATCCCTAAAAAAGCAGGAATTCACCAGGTGCAAGCTGGGGATGCGGTTTAGGCAAAGACGTTTAAGAGGGAGTTACGATACATGTGTAAAGGCAGAGAGAATGCAGCTTGCGGGGGCAGCAGCAAGCCAGGGAGCACAGCTGGAAACCCTTCCCATGGGACGTGTAAGAGCCAGGCACGGAAAAGCTGTCTGGGGTCGTGCAGCCCCTCAGTATCAAGCCCTGGAGCTGGGATTCTTTCTGCAGGGTAGACGGTGGGAACCCCGACAAGTTTTCAGTTTCTGTAAGTAAAAGCAGGGATGTTGTGATGGGTGGGGGAGAGGAAGGTGAAGGTGGGGGAGGGTTGAAGAAGATGCCCAGAGGCAAATACTGCCCGGGGCAGAGGCTGGTGCTGGAAGCCAGCTGGGACTCTCTACCTCCCAACTGTCCTTCCTAGGTATGTGTGCCTGAAACCAGTCACTTAAGTTCTGCGTGCTTCCATTTCCTCTTCTTAAAATAGGGATAATAAAGTGGCCTGTCTTATAAAATCATTGGGATGGGTCAATGATTTAAAATATGTAAGGCTTGTAGGACAGTGTGCAGTCCACCACAGTAAACGGTAGCTGTTGTTGTTGGAAGTGAGCGAAATGATAAAACAGGCACTCGGAAAGTTTGCCCTGTAGTCCAGCAGAGCAAGGTCAAGGAGAGAGGGGCCAATGAGAAGATGTTTGAAGTTCACCAGACGAGAGGCTATTGGGCCAGAGAACTGATTCAAGAGATATTTAAAAAAGATACCTCTTGAATATGGAGAGAGGTGGAGGACAAATTAATATAAATAGAATAGAATGGAGAAGTTAAGATATAAATAACATACTGTTTTTATTTTTTCAAAATCAGGCTTGGTGGTTCAGGTATTAGCTGTCAATTAGTCTTACCTGTCAAATACTCAAAACGAAAACATCAGAGAGAAGTTATTAAAGGATCATTGCAGCAAGTAATGGCCCTGGCTTTCTGTGCCTTACAAACTGTATTAGTCTGCTCAGGCTGCGATAACAAAATACCACAGAGTGAGTGGCTTAAGCAACAGAAATTTATTTTCTCACAGTTCTGGAGCCTGGAAGTCTGAGACCAGCGTACCAGCATGGTTGGGTTCTGATGAGGGCTCTCTTGCTGGCTTGCAGACGGCTGTCTTCTTGCTGAGTCCTCACATGGCAGAGAAGGTGGAAGAGAGCTCTCTGCTCCTTCCTGTAAGGACACTAATCCTATTGGATCAGGGCCCCACACTTATGGGTCCACCACACCAATCAAATTGGTTTGAATGTTGGATCCCACAAAGCATGGGGATATGCTTTGACGCTGGTCTTCAGCACTGCCACAGCTGTATGTCTCTTTCTGCATTCAGATTTCATTCCTGAATTGCTTCATGAAATGCATTTTATTTTCTGAGTTCTCCGCAAGAATGGGGGTGGAGGTGGAAACAAGAATTCTTGTCTGTTTTGTCTCCAGAACAATGCCTGGCACCTGGTAGCAACCAATAAATAGTCACTGAATGAATGAATGAACGGAATGATGGTATGGATTTTAAAGTTAAAAAATAAGGCAAATGCGATTACAGGTATTTGGGGAAAAGGGACAAAAATCATGAATTTTCTAAAAAGTGTGAAGTTTTGGGGCCGTCCAACAAAAAGTTTTGCAGTTTCATAACAAAGGGCCATTTACACCCTCCTCATGCGTCTTTGCTGTGTTCAGTTTTAAGCTAAGCCTCTGGCCCGGCACAAAAGCCCGTGATATCACATAGAAGAGTCAAAGAGCATTCTATAGAATAGAAAATATGTTTTTCTTGTTTTTGATATATTAGATGATTTTCCACCTTGGTGATATTTGAAATCCAACATACTAGCAATTGTTTCTGTAGCAATGGAAATATTCAATTAATCAATAAACTGTCCTTCCATTATCGTTTAGGAATTGTAGTATAGCCATGAAAGCCTGTATCTAATAGTTTGTATCTAATAGCCTGTATCTAATAGTTTCCAAAAACTCTCAAAAGTATTTCATAAAAACTGTTATTTTGGCATATGATAACCCAAGGAGATTATTACTGTTTTTCCAAATATCAAAATTTCCATTTATTCAGCAAACAATGTCATTAAATATGAGACAATAAATAAGGTATATTACTCTAAAAATTGCGACCTTTTTTCTATTAAAATATATACTTTTTATGGGGAAAATGTAATTTTAACTAATTATGATCATTTTTATTTTTTCCTTTTATTTTTGGTTGACACATAATAATTGTACATATTTATGGGACACTGAGTGATATTTCAGTACAGGCATACAATATGTAATGATTGAATAAGGGTAATTAGCATATCCATTACCTCAAATATTTATCATTTGTGTTGTAAACATTCAAAACCCTTTTAGCTTTTTAAAAATATACACTAAATTATTGTCAATCATATTCATCCTACAGTGCTACAGAACTGTAAAACTTATTCCTCACATCTGGCTATAACTTTGTATTCCTTAACTATCTTCTCTGCCCCTTTAACCTTCCCAGATACTAATGACCACCATTCTACTCTCTACTGTTTTTTTTGTTTGTTTGAGACAGGGTCTTGCTTTGTCACCTGAGATAGAGTGCAGTGGTATCATCATGGCTCACTGCAACCTCAAACTCTGGAAACAAGCGATCCTCCTGCCTCAGCCTCCCAAGTGGCCCAGACTACAGGCGTACACCACCACACCTGGCTAATTTTTATATTTTTTTGTGGAGATGGAGTCTCACTCTTGCTCAGGCTGGTCTTGAACTCCTGACCTCAAGTGATCCTCCCATCTCAGCCTCCCAGAGTGCTAGGATTACAGGCGTGAGCCACTGTGCCTGGCCTACTCTCTACTTCTATGAGCTCAATATTTTTTAGCTCCCACATGTGAGTGAGAACATGTGAGTATTTATTTTTATGTGCCTGACTTATTTCACTTAATGTCCTCCAGGCTTATCCATGTTTCCGCAAATGACAGGATTTCATTCTTTTATGGCTGAATAGTATTCCATTGGGCATATATATCACATTTGCTTTATCCATTCATCTGTTGATGGACATTTAGGTTGATTCCATGTCTTGGCTATTGTGAAAAGATCTACAATAAACATGGGGTGCAGATACCTTTTTGATATATCCATTTCCTTTCCCTTGGATAAATACCCAGTAATGGGATTGCTGGAGTGTATGATAGTTCGATTTTTAGTTTATGAGAAAGCTCTGTACTGTTTTCCATAATGGCTCTACTAATCTACATTCCCACCAACAGTATATAAGAGTTCCCCTTTCTCCACATCTTCACCAGCATTTTTTTTTTTGTCTTTTTGCTGATAGTCATTCTAACTGGGGGGAGATGGTATCTCATTGTGGGTTTGATTTGCATTTCCGTGATGATTAATGATGTTGAGCATTTTTTCATATACCTGTTGGCCATTTGTATGTCTTTTTTTCGAGAACTTTCTATTCATATCCTTTGGCCATTTTTAAATCTGATTATTAGATTTTTTGCTCTTGAGTTGTTTGATTTCTTTGTATATTCTTGATATTAGTCCCTTGTCAGATGAATGGTTTGCAAATATTCTCTTCCATTCCACAGGATTTCTCTTCACTCTGTTGATTATTTTCTTTGCTATGAAGAATTTTTTAGTTTAATGTAATCCCATTTGTCTATTTTTATTTTTGTTGCCTGTGATTTTGAAGTCTTAACTATAAAATCTTTGCCTAGACCAATGTCCTGAAGTGGTTTCCCTATGCTTTATTCTAGAAGTTACATAGTTTCAGGTCTTATACTTAAGTTTTTAATCCATTTTGAGTTGATTTTTGTATATGGCAAGAGATGGGATCTAGTTTCATTCTTCTGCATATGAATATACACTTTTGCTAGCACCATTTATGGAAGAGACTGTCCTTTCCCCAATGTGTGTTCTTGGTGCCTTTGTCGAAAATCAGTTGGCTGTAAATATGTGAATTCATTTTTGGGTTCTCTATTCTGTTCCATTGGTCTGTGTATCTGTTTTTGTATCAATACCACGCTGTTCTGGTTTCTATAGTCTGTAGTATATTTTAAGTTAGGTAGTATGATGCCTCCAGCTTTGTTCCTTTTGCTCAGGATTGCTTTGGCTATTTGCGGTATTTTTGTGGTTCCATAAGAATTTTAGAATTATTTTTTCTATTTCTGTGAAGAATGTCTTTGGAATTCTGATAGAGTGCATGGAATCTGTAGATTGCTTTGGGTAATGTGGTCATTTTAACAATATTAAATCCTCTAATCCATAAGCATGGATTGTTTTTTCATTTTTTTGGTGTCTTTTTCAACAGGAAATTAATACTTTAAAAAATATTGTTAGAGGTGGCTGGTGCCAGTATTGAGAAGAAAACATGATATCCTCTTTCTAAATCGGCATATTTTTTATGCAGTCAAATCATTATCAGAAGAGAGGAAAGCGTCCACTCTGACTCCATTCTTCTCATTATTTTATTACAGGTGGAAGTCAAGAGTGACTCTGTTAAACCAATTACCTAGTATTCTTTGTCTCCCCAGTATAATAGGTCATGATCAGCAAATGTTCATTGGACAGAACTGAATTTATTTAGCATTCCCAGTGTGTACACAACCATGCCAGGCATTGTCAGGAGTACAGCAGGATTATAAGGCAGGATCTCTGCAGCTTGCAGGTTTATAGTCTCTCTAAGGAGATAAGATAACCAATGCAGAGACCGACCAGCAAATGGTAGAGTAGATGAGCAAGTGCTATTTATGGTATCGTGTGGCTCAGAGCTCTGCTCTGGGCTGTCTCCTCTCTTTACACTCACTCCTTCCGTGATCTTGCTCAAGGTCTTTTAATGGTTTTAAATGCATTCTTTATGCTATTGACTCTCAAATGTGTATCTTCTACCCAATGTCCTCCTAACTGCATCTCGAATTTGCATAGGCAAGGCAGCCCCCCACCAAACCTTCTCCTGGACCAAGTAGCATCCTCCAGTGAATGCATCCCCATGCACCTGACTATTCAAGCCAGAAACATGGAAATATTTTAATTTCTTCTCTTTCATCCCCACATCCAGTTTACCCCAAGCCCATGGGCTCCCCCTCTTCTCCCTCCCAAATAATTTCATCTGTTTTCACCATGTCTGCTGCCTCCACACTAGTTTGAACCACTGTTGGCCCTCACTGCATTATAGCAGCAGCCTCTTAGCTGGACTTCTGACCCAACCCATTCTCCTCACAGCGGTTGGTGTCAAAAACAAAAATCAGATTGTATCACTCACTTAAAATGCCTCATGAGAATCTGTACGTGGGATGAAGTTGCATAGAACCATTCACAGATACAAATGAATGAAGGCATGTAAAAATTGGTAGAAGCTGAATAAGGTCTGTAGCTAGTTAACAGTACTGTACCAATGTTAATCTCCCGATTCTGATATTTTACTACATACATATAAGATACTACTGTTGGGGAAACTGGATATAGGGTACACAGAAATCTTCACTAATTTTGCAACTTTCTGTGAGTGTATATTTAGTTAAAAATATAATAAAAAGTTTTTTAAGCACTTACTTAAGTGGAAACAAAACCCTTCATCTTCATTGGCTTCTGCTGCGGCAAATCCAACCTGTTACCAGGGCCTGCAGAAACCACTGCCTGCTGTGATGCCTGCCAACTTCCTTTCCAACCCCATCCAATGACATCCCCCATCAGTTACGCTTCCTCAGCTACTTTGGATTCCAGGATGTTCCTAAAACACAGCAAATGCCTTTCTGCCCCAGGACATTTGCATATGCTGCCCCAGCTGCCAAGAATGCTATTTCTGTGGCTGGTTTTTCCTCATCCTTCAGAGAAGTCTTTTCTGATGTATACTGGGCCCCCACTGGGCTCTTTTCCTTTTATAGAACTGTTTGTGATCTGTAATGAGTATTTGCCTAATGTTCATTGGTATTTCTATCCTAGTGAGAGTGAGAGAAAATAAACAGATCATATCTGCTTTATTTACTAATGTACCCTTTGTCACTAGTATAATGCTTAGTGATTGAACACTATGATCAGTGTTCAATAAATATTTATTGATAAAAAGAAAGAACTAACAAATATGTTTCAGGATCCTGGAAAACGGAAATGTCAGTGTTGAAAGTAGTTTTAGGAAAGTTTCATGCAAGAGCTTGTTAAAATTTGAATTAACAAAAGGTATCTAGTTTGGTAAAATGTTTTTGGGGGGGTGTGTGTGCCCACGCACAGTTAAGATTCTGTCATTGAAATATAAATGTATATCATGGAAGTGTACAATTCTATTTTATGTTTTATCTACTTCAAAATTTTCCAATCTATTATAAAACCAATGCAGGACCTACTACAAGGTCTAAATATTTTGTCTCTATCAGTAACCTTTGAATTTATTTGGACTAATTTTATCTGATATTTTTGCGCAGGATAAAGGAGGGAGATGCTGCATTTAGGCTACTTTATTTTTTTATTTTTAATTTTTTTTAGAGATGGGGTCTTACCAAATTGCCCAGGCTGGCCTCAAACTCCTGGGCTCAAGTGATCCTCCCGCCTCAGCATCCCAAGTAGCTAGGACTACAGGTACATGCTACAGTGCTCAGTTTAGGCTACAGCATTTTTTTGAAAAATGATATTTATTGTTTTATTCTTATTAAAGTTCTAAAGGTGCATTTCAGATAATTTGGAAAATACAAAAAGATAGAAACAAAAAGAAATATGATAGTTATCCCATTATTCAGAGATTCACATTTGTATTTTCTTAACTGTTCTTTCTATAAATATTTCTTTACCAAAACTGGAACATAGTATTAAATATATATAAAATACTATATCCTCCCTTTTAAAATTTAACATTAACATAAGCAGTTTTACGTTCGTAGGTATTATTTGAAAGCAGCTTTTAAAATGATGATGCTGTGATTTAGCTCACTATTCTCCTATTGTGTGGATGCATACCAATTAATTATTATTCTATTAGAAATTTAGGCTATTTTTTCTACTTTTACGAATTTGCGATGTGATAAATATTTCTGTGCACGAGAGTTTGTCCGAGTTTCTAACATTTGCTTAGAATAGCTTCCTAGAAGAATTGTTGAGTCAAAGGTATTAACATTTTAAAATCTCTTAATAACATATGGCCGAATTGTTTTCCAGAGAAGCTGCATTCCCATGTCCATTACTACTTTTCAGAGATTCTGGGGCTTTCCACTTCACTCTAGACTAAAGTCAGTATGAGTCAGCTTCCTTCCCAGAGATGTGTTACTAAGGTACAAGAGCAGCCTCACTCTGGGGCGGTCTTGCACAAAAAATGAGCTCAAAGCATGCACACGAAAAGACACTATTATCCCAAGTCTCCTGCACATATATTTCCTCATTTTTCTAGAGAGAAATGTTACTACCTGAAATGTCAGCATCTGGTTTCCTGAGCTTTGAGTTGGAGAGAAAGGTGGAGAAGGAGGGTTAGTTTAAATTCCCAGAGCATTCCTTTGCATCAGTGAAAAGCTGCAATTTTTGAATAGATACCTGCATTTCAGCTGGTCCCATGGTATCTGAGAAATTTAGGGCATGATTAAGAGAGATGAAAGGAAACAGTTTCAAAAGACCCAGAAAATCTAGTGGTGCTGAGCCTGAAACAGGATTTCAAGCTTTGTGAATCCCACATTCTCAACTGCACAGCCTGTCGGATTTGGGCCTCTGGGTGAGCATCTTTGGAAAATATCACTGACATTTAAAACGTATATATATTTTTAACCTGAGAACAAGTGAACAATTGAAATTATAACAGGCTGACAAGTTTTCTGGAAAGTAGTCATTTTTATTCTTCATGAGGTAGGAGGCGACTACTCTGAGTCAAATGAATACGGTTGGCTCTTCCGTCTGTGTCTTGAAGTATTGAATTTCAAATGTGTGTTGACTGAACACAGGAGTTTGTCACAGGTTTGACTGTGGTGAAATACAGCAAATTAATAGCAAGCAAACTGTGTGTGTGTGTGTGTGTGTGTGTGTGTGTGGTGTATACACAGACAAAAGGCACTAATGCAGAATTATATCTTCTGCAGACCGCGGAATCCAATATATCCACGTGGCTTGGAAATTTCTTCTTAGACTTCTTACGAGCCCATGTGGTGACTGGTAGCAAGTCCTAGTAACTTCAGAACAACAAAGCTTGGCACGAATATTGCTGTCTTCAAAGCCACAGTTCCAGTAGAGTTAAATTCCTTTAACACTGTATTTCCTGTTGTTCAGGAGCTTGCCTGACTCACAGAGATAGAAATCGCTGTGTTTGTGTCATGCTTTCCTTTGAAGGCATGTTTGGGTGTTAACTAATTACTAGGCAAATGGACTATTATTTCCAAGACTTTTTTTTTTGAAAGCATGTTTGTTGATAGTATGATTAGGCTATTTACAGAAATCTTTTAAAGCAGTTTTCTAAGTGTAAAAAGCAAACAGAGACAAAATTAATACGGATGGTAGAGTGGAGAGAGTGATGTTAGCTCTTTTGATAAGAACGTGGTGCTAATGGGGACGTGATCCCCAGGACCAGAAAAACAATTCCATTGATGCCAAATAGATAATTCTCCCCACCTTCGCCAGCTGTCTCAAAACTTAAGGCTATTGGCCATGAAAGGAGCTGGGTCAAGGGGAGAAAACGGTTCAGCCCAAAAGTCCTGACCCCTGTGGCTCCCCTCCTGGAGAAGACTCGCTACCATTACCATCCTTGAATGTGATGACTTTCTTCTTAGTTAACAGAGAATTGAAAATATGCCTCATGAATTAACCCTGGCTTTACCTTGCCAGCGCCAGGTGTCAACTGTCAAAGCTGATGGTTCAGGTGAGCATGAAGAGGGCACCGTCTGTGCTCACAGGAGGGAGGAAGTGCCAGGTGTTCCGCACACCTGCAGGAGCCCTGGCCGTGGCGGTTGCAAACACGTCTCCTGTCCAGCAGTCGAGGAGTCAGTGGCGTGCTCGGGGCGTGGCTCTCACCACATCGCGAGCACTCCATAGCTGTTCATCGATGAGATCAGATCAGCGACGCCCGCCCTTTCGAAACACTTCTGCCCACCCCGCCCACCTAGAGCAGAACCCGTGGCTGGCCTAGCCTGTGCGTGGAGGAGAGGAGGCCAACAAAGGATTTTCTGATCATGTCTCTCAGGCCTCGAGAAATATATTTTCTAATTTATTGGGAGAACTTGACTGCAGCTCTTTCTCCTCCACCCTTTTCCTCATCCTGTTCACTTTTACTGTTTCTATTGTTCGAAACCGTCACACAGTTAGGAAACCTCCAAAATCAAGTGCTGTTAACGACACTACAAAAAACAAATAAATACAATATTATAAAATTACACCTTTATAAAGTGAGTAATCTTCAATTTCAAAGGATCCTAACTAAAACGCAAAAGTAAAGTGTGCCATTTCTTTTAAGAAATACAGCTTCCATGGTACTAGTGTGGTAGAAGTCAATGGATGCTATAAATCGATTCAAGGGATATCAAAGAGTGGCCATTCTTTCCCCAGATGAAATCTCAAGGTCTGTTTGCTTTGGATGGTCACAGAGCATGGAAACAACTAATTAGCTACCTTATTTAAGCTGCTGTTCTTCTTGAAGTTATCGTAGATATTGTATTTCTCTCTTAAGTACTGGCTATGCATCCCTGAAGACTAAGGACATTTTCCTACCACACTACAATGCCCCTTGTCAAACCTAACAAAATCAATAGTAATTCCTTAGTAGCAATTTAATACTCATCCTTTTTTTTTGCAAATGTACCCAATTGTCCTTAAGTGTCATTTACATTTGGCTTATTCAAACCAGGATCCAGTCAAGGTCCACACATTGCTTTAGGTTGTTGTGTCTCTTATGTCTCTTCTAACCTAGAAAAGTCCCTTCTCTCTTTCTACCTCATTGATTTAATAAAGAAATCTAGCCAGCTATTCTATAATAATTAGCCTTATTTTACTAATGATTAAACAAGAAGGCAACAATGATGGGCAAAATAGTCTTGCCATCTTCATAAAACTTAATGTCTTTATTCTATGATTGATAAATTTGATCTGAAACCAAACCCCAAGAGCAAAGAAAACAAAACACAAAGTAAAAATCTGACCTTGACTTGAATATAACAGAGACCCTGTGATTCAGTTCAGAGAGTCAATGGCTGTATTTTACTCATTTGGTGCTCAGTTTCTTGAAATACCCACTGTGATTTCCTTCTCCCTCTTCTCGATTCTCAGTTTGCTTTGCAGAGAGCCAACAATC
This sequence comes from Avahi laniger, assembly GCA_963575035.1. NCBI lineage: Eukaryota > Metazoa > Chordata > Mammalia > Primates > Indriidae > Avahi > Avahi laniger. The sequence goes on from CAUYSK010112318.1 coordinate 12,529, forward strand.
TGTACACGTGGGCTACCTTAGGAAGGTATGCCTTCCCCCACCAGCTCTATAAAGTATCTCCCTGCTGAGGAGACTAGATTGGGCGAAGTAAGGTGTACTGAATTTCCCTTGCAGTTGGTTGTATCTGATCTGCTTCTCAATCCTTTTCACATAGGGAAAAGAAAGCCCCTGTGACGGAATGGTAATTAATACCAGTATTTCCTCCAGTAACCTTGAATTTTACAGTGCATGTGCCTTGGGGATGGGGGAAAGGGTTCTTTGTTCACAGTGAAAGAAAATTACCATTTAAAAATATGACTCCTACATGAAATATTTAGAAATTGGTACCCATTCATTAACTAGTATGGGATAAGTGTTATGCTTTCTTACACTCGTGGACCGAAGTGCTTCTGTTAGACTGCGTTCTGGTTCTAGTTAAGCCATGTTAAACTTGGATGACCTGAGACAACCAACCCATCTTCCTTAGACTTACACTCTCAGTCTAAAAGATCAGGTGGTTGGACTGGACTTCCAAGGTCCCATCCAGCTGTTGAGCTCCATGAATTAATCATATGAATAGCAATTCCAGTTTTCCCATTTTGTCTCTCCTCTCCTCCCATAAGTAACCTCTTCTGACAGGCTCTTGCCTTTGTGTGTGTTGAAAGCTTCCGTAATGGTTCGCGAGCCATGAGTCAAGAGGTCCCTGTTCTTAATCTTTCAAGTATGACTTTGCTGAACAGGTAAGTTCATGTCTACATCTATAGGCTTCTGGTTTCCCACATATAGAAACTACTTAGCTTTCTGCTTCAGATCAGTGAATCCAAATGCATTTATGTTAAAATGTGTGTTATCATAGGGTTGCTTAGAACTGATTGATAGCGCTGAATGGAATAGCTGAAATTGAGTACACGCATAAAAAGAGGAACGCACTGTTGGGCACAAACCCTGCGCTGGGCACATGTAGGCTATCTCACTGTCTCACTAATCGCCACGAGCTGGCCCAGCCCACTTTGGGAATGAGCAAAGCAACTTGACCTTGCATGTAATACAGTGAGGATTCCAGCTCGGGTCTTCTCGCTCACACCAGTTTTCTTCCCAGTGTTCAAATTCACCTTTTAAAGTTGTATATTTGAGCAATATTATTGTTTATATTTAGACTGTGTGTAATTCAAGATCTGTCCCCATTTTTCTCATATGGTATCCTACGGAACAGATACCACACAGACAAATTTAGAAAGCTTTTCAGAATGATTCATATGTGGAGAAAAACTCAGCCACAAGATATTTGTACCAGGCAGCCGTAGAAACCGCAGCCTCAATCTGTGTCTTATGAAAGTCCTTTTATGAAGCTGAATAGACCCAAATTCCTGCTTTGTGTTTTAAAAATGGATCGGTTGTTAATGTGTATGGTTATTTCCCTCTCTCTTCTATTTTTGCTGTCTGATCGGCACAGCCGTGGCCTTTTGAAGCAGCTGGGACAGAAATACAAAGTGAGAGTTGCGGCCCTTTAGGAGTGGAACAGCTGACGGGACACAGCAAAGCCCCAGGCTCCGCAGGGCCGGCGACAGACCCGTCCGGGCACGTTGGTTTCGGTGGGATTGACTCTCTGGCTTTGTGCTGAGCAGGTTTAATGATTTAAGGGTTGGCATGGGAAGCCGTGTTTCTTGCCATGAGACTATCCATCTCCATTCGTAATCTACGTGGCAGTTAAAGCCAAGCTTTTTGATGGAGCATCATCTTTGGCAAAATTTGAGGTGTGGTATCATATGCTCATTTCTAGCTTACTTTTAAAGGTGCACATTATATGTGAGTAAAATGTTTAAAAACTGTTCAGAGTTCAAAGTCAGTTGGCGTCATCCTTACCAATTTATGGATGTGTCACTTCATAAATGTGAGTTCTTATGTTGCAGACGCACTTGTTGAAAGCAAGGTGAGCGTTCGTCTATGACTCCTTCTGCAAACCCTGGTGGGATTTTTGTTTTTGTTGTTTTGTTTTGTTTGTTTGGGATCATTTCTTAAACTTCCCATGAAGGAAGATTGCTATTGCTTAATGATAGTTGACTTACAACTCGAATTGTTGATAAATAGCTAACATTTTTCTATCAGGGGACTGGAAGTCATGTACATGTATCAAGTAGAAAATTCTTCATATACATCCAGCTAACAGCTTAACGTGGCAAATACTTACGAAGGTCTCACTAGGTGCCAGGCATTGTGCCAGTGGTTGGCTGTACAGATATGATCTCGGCCCTCTAGGAGCACACAGTTATTTTCCCCAGTTCATTGAATTTTGAAATTTTTGTAAAATAAAATTTATATATACATATTCTTTTTTTTCTGTTTAATAATTAAAGGTTCTTTTGGCTTTACATATCTAGATGCAATATGACTAAAACGTCTACATTCATAAAGTAGTTGGAAGGATTTAATTAATTACTATGTGTCAGCCTTTCAAGGGCTGGCACAAAGTAAGGGTTCAATAAATATTAATAACTGTTCTTATTATCTGTCCAGTAATTGTCTGGATTTGTTGCTTCTCTGGGTTGCTAGGAGCATTCTGAATCATACGACATTATTCCAGAAGCTCATCCATCAAAAACCTTCCTGCTATGCCCTAGCCCAACTTGCTCTTCTTACAGAATTTCCTCTCTTAGCACATGGTGCCACCAGTAACAGCCAGTTCTCCATTCCACTGTGCTCCCACCTGCCGCAGGGCCTTTGCAGATACTGTTCTTTGTCCTAGAATGTTTGGAAGGATGACTTCTCCCAGTTAACTCCTGCTCCTCTTCAAAGATCACAGCTCAAGCCGTTCCTGCTGAGATGGCCTGTCTGACTTCCATGAGCACATCCGATCCTATGCACCACTTGTCTAGTGTTTAGCACAAGTGCCGTGTTGCATTTAATTGTGTAATTATTTAATTAATGTCTGACTCTCCTGCCGGAATATAAGCTCCATGAGAACCAGGGAAGTATTAATTTTTGTTAATCATGGTATCCCCAGCATCCAGCCCAGTCCCTGAATTACATAGTAGATGCTTAATAAACATTTGTTGAAAGAATAGATTAGAAGGCTGTAGTTCATGTATTCTTTGAATTGATTCATGGATTATTATTATTTATTTACAGAGCTAATACATGGTGTTTATAATAAATATTAATAATGCAGAAATATATGAAGAAATGAAACTGTTCCCTATAATGTCATCTCCCAGAGGTATTCATTATGGATACACTATGAACACAAGCTTGGCTTATATCCTTCAGGCTTTTTTCCTATGTTTACCAATCATACACACATACACATAAGCACATACATAGTTCTTCAATGAAACAGAATCATATGCTACATATGCTTTTGTTTTATACTATAGTGGATCCATCTTTCTAGGCCTGTGCATAATAGTTCTCCCTCATTAAAATGATTATGAAATACTTCAGAGAGGCGTAAAAGACCATACAATGAGTACTCAGGTCCTCATCACCCAGCTTAGTAATGAAATATTATCAATACACTGATCACACTCCCCCCACCCCTGAGGCAACTGTCCCCTTGAATTTGGTGTTTCTCATTCCCTTGCATTTATTTATTCTTTGATTATTGAGGTTTATATCTATAACCATTGGAAAGTCTTTGCATATTCCAAATATTATATAAATGGTATAATCCTGTATGCATTTTCTGCAACTTGCTTTTTTTGCTCAACGTTATATTTGTGGGATTCATTCAAAATGAAACGGGTATCGCAGATTCATTCATGTCCATTAACAAAAAGTATTCTACTGCAAGAATATGATACAATTAAGTATCCTTGCTTCTACTGGTGTGCATTTAGATAGTCGTCTCCCCCACCCCCACTGCCTTCTTGCTGTTTCAATCAATGAAGCTACAGTCTTCAATCTGCCTTCTTCTGTGCATATATGAGAGAATGTCTTGAGAGATCACATGGGGGAGAGCAAGTGCTGAGGTGTAGGATATGTGTATCTTCAACCACATTAAATATTGCCAAATCTAGTTCTGTTGGGGCTCAGAGTACATCACTCCAAAATATAATGATAGGAGACCAGAATATGCCACCCCAAAATATACTTCTTTGGTGTATTTTGAGCTGGTTATTCTGAGAAACTGCAGACACAGGAGTAGCTCTGAAAAGCTGTCCTTCTGTAAAAGAAATTTGCATCTATAAAGGAAATCTATCTAGGTAAAAGTATCTTGTCAGGAAGAAGGCTGCTCCAAGACAAATTTTATTTACTTGAGAGACTTTTAATTTATCTTTAAATCGATACATAATAACTGCACATGTTTATGGGGTGCATGTGCTATTTTGATACATGTATACAATGTGTAATGATCAAATCAATAATTGGAACATCCATCACTGCAAACATTGATCATTTTTTTGTGTTGAGAACATTCCAAATCTTCTAGCTGTTCTGAAATATACAATAAATGACTGATAACTATAGTGCATAACATGACAACCTTATTCACGATGCATTTTCCCTCACCCTTCCATAACTTGTGTCTCCACCAGCCCCCAGATGCCTCCAGCTCCGGAAGCTCAGGATACCATAAGCTTCAGTCGTCTGTCCCTTCTTCGAATCTCGTGTTCTGTGGGACTCCTGTGTGTGTGCACATAATTAAATATGATTTTTCTCCTGTTAATCTGTCTTATTTCAATTGAATTTGTAGCCCGGCCAACCTAGAAGGGTGAAGGGAAGCCATTTGTCATTCCCCTGCATCTCCAAAGTTCTTTTGTTTTTTTCATAGCTGCACAGTATTCTGTCAAAATAATGCATGCTAATTTATTCATCTATTCCCTATTGCACTTGCTGGATTTTATTTGGAAGGTTAAAACAATACGAAATATAAATCTTTCATGCTGAGATGGCCCCAAGCCATCTCAAGTGCACTTGAGCACTGCAAAGGCCCTCTGGGGTATTTGAACCCATTTGGTCCTCTCTGTTGACAAAGTCAGGCTAATTATCGCCATTGCTACTTTGTCTCTTCAATGGATGATGGAAGTGAACCTGAAGGATTAGGAATCTCAGGTCCTCGCTTGGGTGAGCAGCAGAGCCAGGTGGAAGGGCCCGGCCTCCGGCTCACAGCTCGTTGCACTCGACTTCTCTGCCTCAGTTGAGAACTGTGACTGGTCGGCGCAGGGGAAACTAGGTCACAGCAGAAGACCCCAACAAAGAGCCGGGAGGAAGCCCGGCACCTGTGAAAATGCAGGGTATTAGCTCCTATTAGCTCCGAGGCTGCTCCTGGGCCGCATTGTCCTGGGAAAGGGGGAAGCAGATGGCAGTTTAATAGGAACCTGATAGCACTGTTTGGTTTGGGCAGGAGGTGGTGTCCTCCGGGGAGCTAGGAGAGAAGCTTTTGGTGAAGAACCAGGCAGCTTGAGAAGGCACTTGCTGTGGCCGCCTCCTCCCTCCCCGCCTCTGCCCTAGGAGGAGCCCAGAGCAGGCGGCCGTGCACGGGCCCGTTGCTTGTCTGCTGCTGTTCCTGCCAAAACTCCCCTGAGCGGCCAGGAGTGTGACCCCAGGGCCTTTGGGGTGTGTGTGTGTGTGGTGGGGCGGGGCTCTGGCTCAGGAACCCTCCGATGGGGAGCACAGGTTAACCAGAGGCTACAGGAACGAATAAAAAATCCCCGTCCTCGACTCTTTCTTTTTCCTTTTTAGGTGTCCTGAACTTAAATGACTCTTATCTAAGAGCCACAGCTGCTGTGCATTGTTCCCCTGGGACTGGTGGGGAAGCATGGGCTCTGCCCGGGATCAGCTGTGTGGTGCAGGGAAAGCCCCTGACCTCTCTGAGCTTCTCCCTTAGGAGATGCCAAGATTCCTTCGTCCACAACAGGTCCAGCTGGTGCCTGCTTTGTGGGTACAGGGCTATGGGTGCTGTCGGGGGCTGATAGACAGGCTCGTTGCTGTCCCCTCTCGCACCTTTTCTCCAGTTGGTGCCCCAAGTTCCACAGTGCCTCGTGCCTGCTTAGCTACTGAGTCTCAGACAAAAATTAAGAGTTAAGGTAGCTTTGGGAACAAGGAACACGGAGGCTTGGATGGCCCTGAGGTCTGCTTGGTGACAGCTGCTTCTTTTGAGTTTGCTTGACTAGGTTGGAGTGTCGCAGATGTTATCCTGAAACGGTAAATGACAAGGTCTTTGCAGGCAGTGTCAGGTCCACTTCCCTGTCCTCTCCTTCCCTGTGTTCCCTTTCTGGGCCGTCACACCCACCCCCCGCCCTCTGAAGGCCAGTGGCTCCCCACTCCGTACCCTCTGGTCCGCTGCCCCCCTGAAGCTGCCGTGAGATGGCTGCGTCCTCTCCAGCGTCCCACGGACACCCGCATGCACACGACCACCCTGCGCGCCTCTTCACTCCAAATGCCCCCCTTCAGGATTCCGTTTGGGGACTGACAGCCTCACCCAAACACCTGGACCTGTCACCCTGGGAGGCCTTCCTGGACTGGCCACTGCAGCTTTCTGCCCACATCCAACCAGCTAACAAGACTGTCCATGGACTTTGCACGTCCCAGGCCCGTGGTTTCCTTGAAGCAGTACTTTCTTCTACGTGCCTGGTGCTCTTCACGTTAGAATGGAATCCAAACCTTTCCCGGTGGCGTGCAAGGCCCTTCCTGGCCAGGGCCCTGGCTGCCTTCCAGCCTCCCCTTTGTCGTCCCCACCCTCCGGCCATCGTGAACTGCTGCAAATGACCAGGGGGACACAGTCCTGAGGCTCTTCTCCGGGTGCAGCCTCTGCCCTGTCCCTGGAGTCCCCAGCCTTTCTCCTCACCTGCCTGGCTCATTCCTCCTCACTTTTCAGGACTTCGAGTACCATCTCCTCTTCCAGGCTTCTGGGCCCCTCTCCACTAGGTCAGTGGCTCCTCCTGGGGGTCCCCATGGCATCCTACAGCGCCCTTCCTCAGGGCCCTGACTGCATCATTTAAGGTGGGGACATGGTGATTATCTACCCTCAGTTCCTGGCGCAGTGCCTGGCTCTCACTGTGTGAGAGAAATAAACATATTGTATAAATTAAAGACGGAAAGAAACTCGCAAAGCTTTCCTAGGGCAGTGGTGGGAATCTCAGGGTTTTAATGTATCCCATAGGGCTTACCAGACTAGCAGAAGGGACAAATCCCTGAGGACTTTCACAGGTTCTAACAAATCCTCATTACTAGCTGGTTTCCCAGGTTTCCTTGTACTACCTGTCACCACTACCCCACTTTGCTGTAAGGCACGGACCACCTGGCTGCCCCCAGGAGCTGGTGGCTGTCAAAAACCTAGGCATCGTTGCCAAGTTTAGGAAAAATAAGGTAGAGAATGGAGCATCAGCTGTCTAGGTGCTGAGAGTCAAAGCTAATGATTTCCCTTGGTATTTTTGTCTGTGCCTTCAACAGAAACATCATGCAAAAATACAGAGTGTCGTGGAGCACCGCTGAGAATCTGGCGTTTGTGGTGGGTGGAAGGGAGCACAGAGCGTGGGCAGTTATCGGGAGTGTGGGTATCTCACGTCGTTGCCTGGGGATGTCATTGTGGAACGTCAATCAGAAAGCAGATGGGGGTTCCCTGCCTCTTGGCCTCTGCCCCGATTTCTTGGCACTTTGGCTGCCAACAGATTAAAGAAAGCTTTTCAATCCTGTCAGAAATGGCAACCTGGAGAGGAAAAGAATAAGTTTTCAGCATTAGACAGAAGATTAAAACAACATCAAGAAGCCAAACCTTTTCCTATAGAAGAGCTTAAACATTTCCCTTGTATAAAATGTTGTGAGTTAATACCTTTGTCTTGGGGGTATAATTTTTCTCCTTGAATCTTTACAGTTATTTCCAAAATTTCACAGTCTGTTTCAAAACCTGGAGTTTTGCCCAAAGCAAAAGTATAGTCAGCTGTAAGGTGAAGGATGGGAAAGGAGTGTGCGCTCATTCGGAGGGATGAGGTTATTGCCTTCCAATGCCAATGCCTGACATTGAATTAAGGTAAACATTAAAAAAAAAAAAAGCTTGAGAGCTGTGATGCCTTTTTAAAAAAAGCTAATTATTTTTTGGAAAGTTAAAGCAAAATGAATTTAATTGCTGAGCTGCTCATGGTAATTAAAAAATAATTCATCTGTTATAAATTGTATTATATGTTTTTCCAATGCAGAAAGTATAGGAATTATGAAACTCAAATGATTAGAAATGTAGGTTAGATTTAGGAAGTAAATCTGAACAGAAATAATTCCTTTCCTTGGATAATAATATTTGACTTTCCTCCTGGGGGTCCCCATGGCATCCTGCAGTGACCTTCCTCCTGGCACTGACCACATCATTTAGGGTGGGGGCATGGTGGTCATCCATCCTCTGCTCCTGGCATAGTGCCGGGCTCTCAATATTTGGGATGAATAAACATATTTATGGTTACTATGCTATTAAAGGAATCCACATATATAAAATAAAAGTTAGAGTAAGTTATATTTTTCATCACAAAAGAGTTTTTTAGCTTACAAAAAATTAAGTCATCTGTGTCCCATTATAAGCATTAGTAAATTGCTTCTTTTAAGAAGAATTATGTTTAGAAAAATGTACTTGTCTACACCTATTTAGCAGCATAGCTATCAGAATAGCAAATGACTTTTAAATTGGTGTTTAGGACTCATTAGGATGACTGTTATGTTTACAGCTTGACAACATTCTTATTGAAGATTATTCCATTTAAAACTCAACAGCCCAAGAGTCTCTGGCTAAAACATGTCCTCAGCTAGAACTTGCTTTGCCATCTCTTCCTTACTCGTAGGAAGAAAATCCGGGTTGGGACTTCTGGACCCCAGAGGGCAGTGCAGCAAATTCCTGGGTTCGAATCTTCCTGCAGCCACTTCTTAGCTGTGAGATCTGGAGCAAGTTATTTAGCTTTTCTATGCCCTAGTTTTTTTTTCTTTTGAGACAGAGTCTCACTCTGTTGCCCTGGCTAGAGTGGGTGCCGTGGCATCAGCCTAGCCCACAGCAACCTCACACTCCTGGGCTCAATCTATCCTCCTACCTCAACCTCCCAAGCAGCTGAGACTACAGGCATGCGCCACCATGCCTGGCTAATTTTTTCTATATATATATTTTTAGCTGTCCAGATAATTTCTTTCTATTTTTAATAGAGACGGGGTCTCGCTCTTGCTCAGGCTGGTCTCAAACTCCTGACCTTGAGCGATCCACCCGCCTCGGCCTCCCAGAGTGCTAGGATTACAGGCGTGAGCCACTGCGCCCGGCCAATGCCCTAGTGTTTTAATCAGCAATTTGGGGATAGTAGTCTCTTCATAGGTTTGTCGCAAGATTAAATTAATTTATATTAAATTTTAGAACAGTTTATGACTGGTACATAGTAGATCCTCAATAAATATGAAAATTATTATTATAATAATTTATTATATTATAATTAATATTATAATTATAATTATCATTATAATATTATATTATGATATATTATAATATTATTATAATTATTGTTATAATTATTGTTATAGTTGCTAATTATACTTATATGAACAATTATTATTGGAAAGCTTTCACTTTTTCTAGAGAATTTCACAAATAAAGGAAGATTTAGTTTCTCAATGTCTTTTCAGCGCACGCAGAGTTTTCAGGAGAGCACATAATTTTCAGTGAAGTCAAAATTATTTAGATGAAATAGCTTCTCTTCATGCCCTAACACCAAATCTTCAAAACCAAAATGAAATAAAAAGACACAGGATAAGAGAAACCTGGCAAGGGGACAAGTTTAGAGAATTGTTTTAAAGAAGTCATTGTATTCGGGTGGCCTGGCAGGCTACTGCAAACACTAAGAAACTAAGTAGGAAATCAGAACCCATTGTGGGTCAGTAAAATGGATGTCTTTTCAAGCAAACAGATTGCTATCAGCCTAGCAGAGCCACTCATGTTCCTTTTCCCCGGTCATTTCCTTTATGCTGAGTGTCTGTTAGAACCACCCACTCGGGTGTTTCTCAGGATTACAGGTTTTTAGGTCAAACAGAAACCCTGGGAAACGCCTGAAAAAGCCAAACACAACAGTTAACTTTATGCACAAGCTGCATGACGCGACCCCAGCGCTGCTGCGTGTGGCAGAGGCTGCCGAGCGAGCCTGGACTTCACTGAGCTGCTCTCCCTGCAAGCGCACGGGCGGCCAGGAGCTCCTGTTAGTCCGGTGAAGAGCCCGGCTCTCAGTAGCTGAAGGCTCGGCCACTCCTTCATTCATTTCAGAAGCCTGAACGGTGGGCCCTGCACGCTCGCTTTCTTTGTCGTCCTCAGGGGATTCCACCATGGATGAGACACAGGGGCCTCTGGCCATGACCGTCCATCTCCTTGCCAACTCGGGGCACGGCTCGCTTCTGCAGCGGACTCTGGACCAGCTCCTGGCTTGCATTCGCCCAGAGGTCCGTCTCTTTCTGGTGTCTGAGCGGGTGACTCCAGTGAAATCCTATGAAAAGGGCCACCCCAGGCGATCCCGCTTCCCGGGGATGTCTGTCTTGCTCTTCCTGCACGAAAGCCTGGGAGAGGAGCGGCTATTTCGCGCTCTGGACTCCCTCCAGCGCTCGCCGTGGCAGTGCTACCCCACCCGGGATGCACAGGGGAGGCTGTGTCCCTACCTTCTTGCCAATCAGGACTTCTACAGCCTGGACAGCCAGATGCCCGTCTGGGGCGTGAGGCAGGTGCGCCGGGGCGCCGAGATCCTCAGGGTGACGCTCTACTGCAGTTTTGATAACTACGAGGACGCCGTCAGGCTCTACGAGATGATTCTGCAGAGAGAAGCCACCTTGCAAAAGAGCAATTTTTGTTTCTTTGTGCTCTATGCCACCGAGAGCTTTGTCTTGCAGCTCGCCCTGAAGCAGCTGCCCCTGGGAATGTCGGTGGACCCGAAAGAGTCTTCGGTGCTGCAGTTCAAGGTTCAGGAGATGGGTCAGTTAGTGCCTCTCCTCCCCAATCCCTGCGTGCCCATCAGCAGCACCCGGTGGCAGACTCAGGACTACGATGGCAACAAAATTCTGCTTCAGGTATGTCTGTTTTGTCTCTGTGATCTCCTAGATGAGTAGGGAGCTGTGTAATTTGACAGCTGAACAGGCCTAAGCCAGGGGTTCTCAAACTTGGTTGTGCATTGGAATCCCTCCAAGCTTGCAAAAATCCCCACCTCCGGCCAGTCAGAGCTGAATCTAGGTATCTTTTTCAAAGCTCCTTGGATGATTCCAGTATGCGGCAAGGTTGAGAGTCATTGATCTATTAAAATCTCATCTGACAGATAAGAAAGTTCAAACTCAGTGAAATTATAGCTGACAGAGGTACTTTGTAGTAGAATCAGACAACGTGTCCTTTCTCAGCTTGCCTTTTTCCATGCTGATCAACTAGATGCCAGTCCTTTGCTCACTCTTTGGGCTCAGGAGCTCTTTCCATCTGGCCTAAGGAAGTTCAGGTCACAGTTATGTTTGGGGATGTTACGTTTGCAGTCCCGTTGACTTAATTTTTAAGTATCCTGTATGACTGTCAAATTTTATCACAAATCACGTTGGTTAGAACTCTTTCAAAAGTCAATCTTGAAATTAAAGCCTTCTTTGGTAACCATGCTACTGAAACCTAACATAGTGTGAGTCTATTTGACCATGACAGCTACCACGTGTGGTTTTTGCGTGTATGATGTGGCAGTTGAGCTTTGCCACTTAGTAGCTATAGGACCCCAGGCCTCAGTTTCTTCACCAGCACAATGAAGGTCGTACAGTATTAGCATCTTCCTATAGTATAGTTATCATCCACTCTAAATGCCCTAACACTTACAAAGTGCATGGTTAAGAGAGCACCCACAACTCAATTTTAGCTATTATTGTTCATATTATGCCCTATAATAAGAATTTTAAATTGATAATTTCATTTAATACTTGCAAAAACCTAGGAATCCACTATTTTCTCCATTTTGCAGATAAGAAAACTGAGGTGTAGAGGGGTTCGGTTACTTGCTCAAGGCACATGATATTTACAGCAAAATATTCTGTGGCTTCCGTCCTTGAGAAATGGTCAGAAACCCCTTTGCAGCCTGTTGGATAAAGTATAATCATAACAGGCTGCAAGGTGGGTTGTCTTTCCGTTTAGTTAATTTTGTTGTCATCACTTTGGCTTCTTAGTTAACAAAATATGAATCATATTGATTCTATATTAAATGATTTCTAAATTATTTACCTTTTTGTTCACACAGGTGGATAGGTATGTTGTCTATTATATGACTTCCCAATTTCCAAGGCATCTAAAATTTCTCTTCCAGTCTTAGTGAATCTCTAGAACTTAAAATCAACCTCAATGTCAAACAAAAATTATAATATATGTGTGCAGCAGGGAGCACAGTTTTAATCATTCCTACTCCTTAATTATTCTGACATTGTTACTTTGGAACCACAGCTCATACAGCTTATTTTGGAAAGTTGATTCAAATTTGGGGATTGTAGAAGAATTTTTTGGATAAAGGGAAAACCCATGAGTGGTATGAAAATAGGCCTCTTCCTGTCCAGTTTGTTTTAGGAGTCTGGCCACCTCCCAGGTGGGAGCAGAGTGTTAGTACCTCATTCTCAGTGTTCCCCTTGGGGACGCCACCTGCCTCCTGATCTCTTGGGGAGCTCCAAACCTCATGGACCTCTGCTTGCTCGCTCCAAAACGCACTTGGGTCCCCTCCCCTTAATCTCCTCCCTGTCAATGTCTGAGTTTTTGCAAACAAAGTGGGGGACTGTCTTCTGGAAAATACTGCTTCTGGCTTCATATCATAAAAGTGCCTGACGAAAGTGTACAAAGGCTTGGCTATAATATGCCATAAAACAGTGGCGCCCAACCTTTTTCACATCGGTTTCATGGACAACAGTTTTTCCTGGATGAGGGTTGGAGGCGGAGCTCAGGTGTGATGGGAGGGATGGACGTGACTGTAAATACAGCCACTTCAGGTATGTCTGTTTTGTCTCTATGATCTCCTAGATGAGTAGGGAGCTGTGTAATTTGACATCTGAATAGGCCTAAGCCAGGAGTTCTCAAACTTGGTTGTGCATTGGAATCCCTCCAAGCTTTCAAAAATCCCCATCCCCGGGGAATCCTTCGCTGGCTCCAGCAGCTCACTCTCGCTGTGCTGCACCCCCTTCCTAAGTTTCATGGAAGACAATTTTTCCATGGGGTGGGGTTGGGGGACGGTGAAGTTCTGCGGCCGGTCTCTAATGGGCCGGGGACCACGGGTTGGGGACCGCAGCCATAAAAGACAACTCGTAGGTATCATGTAGCTACTGCATTCTCAGAATGGAGTGAATTTTTCGGGGTAGAAAACTGAGCACAAACTTCCTTGGAAGTAAGTAGCCCAAGCCTTAAACTGCGGGCTCAGGACCCAACTTGCAGATCTGCCCCCTCTCTCTAGGCCCTGTGCTCAGACAGTCCCCGCCACGGGGTCGCCACTGGCTGCCAGCAGCTCCGAGGACCACATACATCCTTCACGTGGGCTCTGAGTGCCTCACCCCACGATGGCCCAGTGACATTTCTGGACTTCACATCAGCTGGACCAGCTTGGATCAGGTTCTCTTCTCCAAATCAATTACTGCATTCAGGGGGATAGGACCATATGGGTTAGTTTAGTCCTGCGGTGAAGTCTCTACCCTCTACAGTAGATGCTGTGTGACGTTGGACTGTTCTGTGGGACTCTCAAGGGAGGTTGAGGGTCTCTGGGGAAGATCAGGGTATCTCTCCCGACAAACACAAAGTGGCCCCGAGTCACTGATGTCCACCAAAAGTAAGCAAATGATACCTTTCCAAGGAAGAACCATAACCACGAATTAACCTCTCCACAGACAATTCTTCCACAGGGCCAGGATGGAGGCATGTGTGCAGGAGACTCGAGCATGTGGGGGCGATGAAGAAAGCTTTCCTGAGGAGCGATGCCGGGGTCTGCCTGGGCTGGACGGCCCGGCAGGAATTAGCCAGTTGGAGATGGGAGCGAGGGTGTTCCCAACGGAAGAGACAGTGGGTGCCAGTGTTGGTGGGGCACTTCCTTAGTAGGACACGTCCAGCAAACTGCAAACGGCCTGAGGTTCCACGTGGCTGGGGTGAAAGGAGGGGTCGGGGAAGAGGATGGGCAGGTGGCCAGAGGCTGGACCGTCAGGGACATGGAAGCCACTGGAATGTAAGCACCAAGGCAGCAGGGACCTTTTTGGTCCACTCCTGTATCTGGCACGTATATTCCTGTATGAATGAACGAGTGCCTTGCTAAGTAGCTTCTGCTCCATCCTTATGTAATGAGCAGCCACTGATGGATCCCGTGAATGGTGCTGACATGTATCATTTAATGAGAGAATATACATGGAGGTGCTTTGTAAAGTGGAAACTGCAGGAGACCATGCAGAAGCGATGAAATTATCATCTGTGTGTGTAAGAAGGTCACAGCTGTCTCACTGAGTGCACACAGGGAGCAATGCTTTTTCCACACGACATCTTGTCATTGCAGACTATCTGATGCTTCTCAGAGTCTCGAACGTACATTTTTGATGAGCATGACATGAGGGTATCTACTAGATGCTCAGTAAATGAGTGAATGTATGAATAAATGAGCAAGTCAGTCCATGTTTATTCATTTCCCAAATATTAGCTGAACGCCTGCTATGGACCAGACCTTTTCTAGGCCATGTTCTCCACGTGGCAGTTTTAATCCTGCTGTCTCGGTTCCTAGTGGATGCAAAATCATATTGGATTCAGTCTTCCCTTTCTCCACTTTAGCCGTCCCTCTGCCTTCTTCCTGTGTGTTGCCACCGGTGATGGTGACGGTGTCGGCGTGTGAGGGAAGGTACCATGGGCGATGAGGCCCTTTTCTTTTTAAACTGCCTGCAACGTGAATCCTGCCCTACATCAAATCAGCTATTTTGTCAAATCAACCACATGCAGTATCTCTAGTCAGCTACCGCTGCTTCTCAGCTTTCCATGTTGTCCAAAGTTACATTCTTTGTACTTTTTATAGTTTTTTTTTTTTCAATTTGCCACACTTGTGATCCCTCTACCTTGGTTCACCTGCTGATGCATCCATCTCTTGGGTGCCCCTGGCTTGGGCAAATCCAAGTGTGTAGAATCCATGACTTTGGTGCCAGGCTTCCGGCAGACTCTGAGTTTGAACTGAATTATTATTCTGTTTGACGTTCAGTAGGGGAAACTCCATAAATGAAAAGATTAAACCTCCCTGGAAGCTACTTGAAATGTCCCAGCAAAGTCTATATTTCATAGACTGTGGGAGAAGTGACGGTTATGCCTTTGTTGACCTTGGGTCAGGTGTTCTGTGCAGCTCACACTGACCCCGCAGTCTGACGGGGTGCTGCACACTCCCATGTGTGCCCACAGCACCAGTGGCCTGGGGGAAAGTGACTGTAGAGCCCCAGCCACCCGCCTTGAGTGTGGGGAAGGGGAAAGTTAAATTGACCAAGGGCTTCTGGGAAAGTTTCGTGGAGGAGGTGTGACTTGGAGGATGATCGAGTTGGCTGAGTGTTGGGCTAGAGAATTCAAATGCGCTGAGGAGAATTTCTGGTCCACTGAGAATGGTGCAGGAGGACATAAAATGGGATTTTAAGAGAGCCATTTATGGAGGTTTTTAGAGAAGGGGCAGGCATATTCATACCTGCAATATACAATTTAGGACAATAATCCTGGTACCGTCAATAGGACAGATTGCGTGGGGGTTTGACTAACCTCTTGAGAGATGGCTTCAACTGTCCAGGCAAAGGTCAGCAATGTTTTGAAATAGGGAACTCATGATGGAAGTAGGAGTTAGATAGCAGAGGCAGCCCTGACGGAATTTGCAATGAATTGGACGTAGAGGGTGGACAGGAGGGAGGTGAGGATGAATCTGGACACACTGGGTTTGAGGTGCTTGCAGGTCGTTTGGGCGAAGGCATTCTGCACTCAGGTGGTCCTCGAGGGCTGTAACTCAGGAGGGAGGTGGGCTGGGGACATGGGTTAGGGTGGTAAATTGTGAACACGGGAGCTGAAGCCCTGGGAAGGAGTAACATTACCAAGGTAGAGCCTGTAGAGAGAGAAGAGAGGACGACGGGACCCGGAAAGTGTCCATTCTCCAGGAGGTGGGAGAGGGAAGAACCATGAGAGAAACTGAGAAGGAGTAACGAGGAAGCCAGACAGGGACGAAGGTCACCATATCACAGAAGTCAGTATGTCACTTGGTGGCACGCAGTCCCTAAGATGTGGCTCCTCACGTGTGCTAGAGCAGGTCCCACAGGTTCTTCCATAGTGGCCTCCTCACAGGCCACTGTTTGCTGGCATGTTGACATTGACCCTCAAGAGGCCACCACCTGCTGTAGGCACTATGTCCTCAGCTGAGAACTGCTGCCACCACCACCCTGGGCTTATGGGAAAGTCCCCACAACACTACTGTACTTTTCAATAAGATCATTCTGAAGATTTGAGGGGAAAAAAACAAAGAATTCTATACAAGAAGAATAACTTACAACCTCCTCTAGACGTGGCTATTCTCAGAGCTCCCAGGCAAGACATGACCTCTGAGTCCTTCCCAGATCTCCTCCACATCTTCTCCACCCCCATCTACAGGAGGGGCTCCAGGCCACACTCTTAGGGTGAAAGAAGATGGTTCCGTCTCATCCCCTCTGAGGACCAACTTTCAGGTCTTCTTCCCTTGACAAGGGTGACTGCTTCCCAAGTGGCTCAAATGGGGTAATTCACACACATCTCCTGCCTCCCCACCAGGTGTGGTGTCCTATTCTTGGGATCTGGGCAGGACGAATCAATAACATTAGTGCGTAAGCCCAATGTCAGTACAGTCTGGGGCATCCAGTCTTGACAACAGATGTTGGTTGTCAGCCACCCATTCTGGTAGCTTTTCCCAATCTTTTCATCAGAATGAGCTGGAAGTCCTGCCTGCAAATCCTGTCTGTCATTTCTGAGCCTCACCTCTGGATCTCCTGCAGTCAACGCCAGAACTAGAATCCACACAGCTCTCCAAGACACAGGCATGTGGAGAAAGTCTCGTATTTCCATTTCACACATACACTCCTCTTTCTTCTAACTGAGACCCATTCTCTAGACTAACGCTGTGTCCTTTCTATGATGATGAAAATATTCTACATCTGTATGGGTCAGTATGGTGGCCATTGGCCACATGTAGCTATTGAGTACTGGAATTGTGGCTAGTGAGGCTGAAGAACAGAATTATTAATTTTATTTGATTTTAATAATTTAAATAGGCTCATGTGGTTGGTGACTACTGCATTAGACAATACTGACCTAGATCATTTCTAAAATCTCTTGCGACTTAAAGCTACTATGGCTGTGTACAGCTTCATTGGTGGCAAAACTTCATCTCTTAAGGGTGGAATTCAATTCAATTTTTAGAAATAGTTAAAAGATATTTAGCATCAATTTTATTGGATCTGATAGATGGATTAAGCGATTTTAATATTACTCTTCAAGAGCATGAGATATGTACCTCTCTAGTACTGACTGGTTTGTTTATCCTAACTTTGAAAGTCAGATTGCTGAAAATGTTCCAAAAATATCTGACAGAATTATCAGTCTTTTAAGTCACTGTGTATAGCTTTTCATAATCTACTTATGGAAAGCAGAGACTTAATGTAATAAGATGATATTACATATAACATTTAATGAACACTTAGATGTCAGGTACCATGTTGCATGGTTTCATTATAAATATCTTCATTTTACCAATCAGGAAACCGAGGCTTAGAAAGTTTAAATAACTTGCCCATGGTCACACAGGGAGCAAAAGACAGAGTCAGGTTTTAGACTCAGGTCTCTTTCTCTCCAAAGTTCAAGCTTTGAACACACAATTTTTGTTTTGTTTATAAACAATTTTAATGTATAGTGTTTCGATTTCCATTAGAATTTTAAGAAATGTAGTACCCATGACAAATCCTTCAAAACAAGATAACTCAGCCTATTTTTAGATAATTTTTTTATTTCTAACTTCATAGCCAAACTTGAAACTTCTTCTTCTCTTCAAGTTTAATAATAATTTCTCTGATGCTACTTTTTTCTCCACATCTTAGTAACATTTCTAATAAGAATAACTTACTGGATAAAGTTGCAAACAGAGTTTTTTTTTGAATCGCAGTATTACTAACAAATATTTCTTTTTAATTACTTTAATTACTTTCAAGCTTCTAATTTTAAAAAGATTATTGACAAGTATTTGGGGGACTTTTTCCTCAAATCGACTTAATCAGTAGGATGTGCACATTGAAGCCCATTGGTCGGATTCTTCACGCTGTGGGTTTCTCCTGTTCTGGATCTTGCTCTCTCATTTGTTTGTTTGTTTACTTGATAAGCTCATGGCATTTTTGGCCTCTTCTCTGTTGTCAGACAGAGGTAACAGAGGTAACATCTCCTTCGGACTCAAACAAGCAAACTTTCCTTTTTCCTTGTCTCGACAGCTCGAGTATCTTGCCTTCTTTCCACGCCATGTCTTTGAGTTGAGTCGTCTACATTCTTGCCACCTTGAGTTGCCAACCTTCCTCTGTCCTCCTGCGCTCTCACTTCTTCCCCCAGCAATAGGTGACACTGCTCTCTCAAAGGCCAGCAGTGCTTGGGGAAGAGGCGCTGGCAGCACCGGTGCATGTGGGCCATCCTGCCTTTTTGAAAATCTCTCCTCTGTGGGCTTCCATAACCCAGTTCTTTTAATTAAGGGGCTCATTCTCTCTGACTATTCCTTTTCTTGTTTTTTTGTTTGTTTTCTCAAAGACTCAACTGTGTCTTCCTATTCCTAAATCAGATCTTTTCAACCTTGGCACTACGGACGTTTTGGACCAGATAATTCTTTGTTGCGGGGACACGGTCTGTGCATTGCAGGGTGTTTAGCGGCATCCTGGTCTCCGCCCGTTGGGTGCCAGTCGCACTGCCCCTATAGTTGTGACAACCCAAAATGCTTCCAGACTTTGCCAAATGCCCTCTGAGGGGCACAATCACCCCTAGTGGAGAACCACTGCCCTACACTGAAGGTTTCCCCTAAGATTAAGGAATAAAAAAATCACTTTATAGATTTGGTTATCACTTTTGTTTAACTTAATCTTGCACTTGCATCTCCTCTATTTCTCGAGGTTTTAGGCCATTTCCTGTTCCCTACAAGACCATTTAAACACAATGTCTCATCCTCATGTCAAATTTAATCCGAGCAAAACCGAAGTCATCATTCACAGCCCTTCCCCACCTCCAACTTCCCCGGCTCTGTTCATTCTTCCCCCATTTGCTCATGTCTTGAAACACCAGCTGTTTTTAAAGTCTCCTGTTTTCAGAACCCCTGTATCCAATCAGTTCCCAGCTGTTCTAATTTTCCTTTGGAGTCATTTCTCCTTCCCACCTTCCTTCTTTAAGCCCACGTAGCTTCACATGCCCAGCACTGTGACAGCATTTGCACCCTCCACCCTGGCTCCAGGCCTTCTGTTTCGTCTTTCCCGTTGCTATCAGAATAGATTTTTAAATGACCACCAAATGTATGCTTCTTCTCAGCTCAGTAACGAAAGGCAAATAACACTGAAACGCCCTTGCCCGGCTTTCAAGGCCCTTCACAAGCAGGCCTGGTGAGAGTTGGATGTTCCTCCCCTCCAGAGCTCACGTTGAAATCTGATGCCCAGAGTTGGAGGTGGGAGGCGATTGGGTCGTGGGGCGGATCCCCCATGGGGAGCTGGGGCGGTATCCAGTGAGGAGTGAATTTTCACTCTATTAGTTCATGCAGGAGCTGGTTATTTAAAAGAATGTGGGCCCCCTGTCCTCTCTCTGCTTCTCCCTCTCGCTGTGTGACGTGTCTGTACCCCTCTCCCCCCACCGCCTTGCTTGAAAGTTCCCTGAGGCCCTCGCCAGAAGCAGATGCCAGCGTCATGCTTCTTGTACAGCCTGCAGAATTGTGAGCCACTGAAACCTCTTTTCTTTATAAATTACCCAGCCTCAGGTATTCCCTTTAAAGCAATGCAAAATGGACTGAAGCCAAGCCCCCCTAACATCTCCCTTGCTGCCTCATTCCTCGGCCATCCCAACCTGTTACCCTCCCTTTCTTTCCAGAACTCCAGGCTCACTCCTGCACCTTTGCTTTTTATTTTTTATTGTGGTAAACTATATAATATGATAAAACTTTACCATTTTCATCTCTTTTTTAAATTTCAGAAAACCTTTCTTTTCTAAAATTGTGGTAAGATACATATAACATTAAATTTACTATCTTGACCGTTTTTTTAGTGTACAATTCAGTGGCTTTAAGCACATTCACAATGTTGTGCAAACATCACACATCGATTTCCAGAACCTTTTCATCACCCCAAACAAAAACTCTGTACCCATTAAACCAAACTCACTATTCTCCCCCTCCCTCCAGCCCTTGGGAATCTCTATTGTGCTTTCTGTCTCTATGAATTTGCCACTTATTGGTACCTTACATAAGTAGAATCATATGATATTTGTCTTTTCACATCTGGCTTATTTCTACCTAGCATGATGTGTTCAAAGTTCATCCATGTTGTGGCATTTAGTAGAATTCATCCCTTTTTATGGCAGAGTAATATTCCATTGTATGTATATCTACATCCACGTAGTGCCTGATATTCCTTATCCAAGATTTCTTTCATTTCCTGTTCAATTCCCCAACTGTAAGGCTCTGATCAAATTGCGCTTTCTCTTTGAAACCTCCTGGGAAGCTCAAGTGAACGTTCATTCCCATTCCTAACTAGAACAGTTAACACCTAAATCTTTCTAACACATAGCTGATAATGATATATTTTCTCATTCTTGTGTCATATAATGTGGGACTTTATGACTCTCCCTCTCTTTTCCGTATTTCATTGTCAATGTTTATTTCTGCTTGAATACTAGACAGACAGCTGTGTCTGAAATATTTGTTGACTACTTGACTATTTGTTTTCAGGAATTAAATTTGTCTCTTTAAAGAAGGTATATACTGCAGAAGCCAGTTTGGCATAAGAAAGCATGTGTTCCATTTCATTTTGTCTACAGATAGTATGTTCCTGCTTATGTTCTTTATTAGCCATTTAAAATAAGAGAATACAGTCTTTCTGGAAGTAAGCAATTTATTTTCATCTTCTCTAGCATTTCCTTTTTGTTTGTTTGTTTTTTGTTTTTGAGACAGAGTCTCACTGTGTTGCCTGGGCTAGAGTGCCGTGGCATCATCATAGCTCACAGCAACCTCAAACTCCTGGGCTCAAGCGATCCTTCTGCCTCAGCCTCCCGAATAGCTGGGACTACAGGCATGTGCCACCATGCCCAGCTAAGTTTTTCTATATATTTTTAGTAGACCGATTAATTTCTTTCTATTTTTAGTAGAGACGGGGTCTCGCTCTTGCTCAGGCTGGTCTCGAACTCCTGAGCTCAAACAATCCGCCCGCCTCGGCCTCCCAGAGTGCTAGAATTACAGGCGTGAGCCACCGCGCCCGGCCATTCTCTAACATTTCTTAAGGGATCTTTTTTTCTCATTTTTGAGTGTCTCAGATGTACTCCCTTGGATTCTATTAACTCCTTTTTCCTTCCTCTGCTCATTTCCCTCTCATTCTCTGTCACCTCTTGCAAAATACCCCACACAGCCAGACAACCCCCCCTCCCCACACACACGTCTACACTCTCACTCAATGCTCTGGCTTACATTGATGTGAAAGAGGCATTGCTCAGGAGGTTTCTGCTGCTATAGAATAGCAAGTTAAACATCAGTGGTTTTGGCCAATTGATTAAAATAAGTACCTTTGAAAAGATCAGTTAATTGGAAAAAACTGGTGTCAACCCATGAGTGAGTCTGGCACTCTTTTGGGGTTTCTTAGGATCCATAGAATTTGTTTCCATGCAATCATTGTCTCCCAGTGTTGGAGAAATCCTCTTTTGCTATCTTTTTGCAATCACTCTCAGTAAGAAACAATATTATTTTTCCCTTCATGATGTGAGTCTGCCCCATAGTAACTTAATCATTTTTCAAGGATGTGTTTTTTCTTGCTTTTCGAGAGATTAGAGTCATAATGAGTGACAATCTTCCTGTTAATCATCATAGTTGCTAATGTTCCTTGAACTTGAGAAACCTAGCTCTCAATTTGTAACATTTTACAAATATTTCTTAGAAAGATGAGCTTTAAATGATCAGCATTCTTACAAATGCGTTTCAGTTTGTTTTTTGGCAAGCTTTATTCCCCCTCAAGGGATTTATCTCAATCACTCAGCATTATGTTTCTCCTGGAAATTCTTCCTTCCAACAGCACACATCTGTATTTCTATGTTAATAATGCTTCACTCACTTTTGCCATATGGTCTAAGGATCTTAGACTTCTCTTCAAAAAAAAAGTTGACATTCCCCTCTATTAAGAATCATTTAAAAATTGCTGATGGCTGGATTGCACCCCAGCCCAGTGAAATCTGACTGTCTCGGGGTGGGAGCTGTAGAGATTGTCCAGCATCTGTATGAGTGTCACAGCGCAGCGAAGAATGCTCCAGACCACAGTCCAAGGCTGAAGGAAGAGGAGAGACTCTTTTCCTTTCAAAGAGCTCCCAACCATCTCCAAATCTCTGTATTTCTTGTAGGGAAAGGCATACGTGTTTACAGCAATGAGCATACAGGTAAAATCTTTGGCGTCATACAGCAAGCACGTTGTTCTAAACAAATCTATTTAGCGATACACATTAAACTTGTAATTATCTTGTTATTTCCTTGTTGTTCCTTAAGGCTATCAAGAAAAGGGCAGGGACCCAACATCGGTCACACTCCCATGCATTCCAAAGCCTGCTGTGTGCAGCTGGCTGATAAGCATTCATACCCCAAGTCCTGTTTGCAGACTGTCCAGTTTCCGCCTTTGTCCTAGTCCCTTTACCCAGGCCTTTATGCCTTTTCTAATATCCTTCACAGGAGCCAGGCATCACAGTTTTTTAATGGTCCCCAGGTCATTCCACTGTGCAACAAAGTTTAGACACGTTTCTCTGTGGGTTTGCACAGGGGACATGTCTTGTGGTACAGCAGCATCCCTTCAACAGCGCCCCCCTAGAGAGAGTTTCTGGTCGGCAGAAGCCCTTCTCAGCGCGAGGTGGAGGTGTGGCTCAGCAGAAGCACATCTGTGATAGGGTGGGGAGTTTGGGTAGGGTAGCTCTCTGGGGAACTGGCTTGAATAGAATTTAGAGATTCTAGAGTAGTGGTTTTCAAACTGGGTTCTGAGAAGCCCTAGGGACCTGGGAGGAGAAGGAGGGGCTAAGGTGTTGCTCCAATCGAAGAGTTTCATATTTTGGGCTTCCAGGTAGGATATTGTTTGGATAAAACCTTCTTATTCTTAAAAGGGGAAGAGAGAGAGGAAGAGGGGGGGGGAGAGGAAGAGGGGAAAGAGGAGGCAGAGGAGGAGGGGAGGAGGGACGGTGGTGGGGGCGGAGAAGGAGAGAGAATGAGAATCATTGATAGAGCAGGGGTTGGCTGGCTCTGGCTGGGGAGCTAAGAATAGTTTTCCATTTTTAAGTGGTTGGAAAAAAAATTTATGGCTCATGAAAATTATATGAGATTCAAATTTCAGTGTTCATAAATAGAGTTTTATTGAAACACAGCCACACCACTCATTTTTGTATAGTCTGTGGCTATTTTGCGGCAGAGTCGAGTAGTCAGGATAAAGACCACATGGCCGGCCAAGCTTCAGATATTTACTATGTGCTGCTTCACAGAAAATATTTGACAACTTCTATTCTAAAGAGTCAATGAAAGTCCCTGTTTTTTTTGTTTTTGTGATTTTGTAATTAGTCACCTAACCATTTCCATCAGAGAGAAAATTGAGAGAACATACATGTGTATCATATATATAAATACTATGTTAATATATATGGTAATTTACTCATTTCTAGACCTGCTTTCTCAGTGTCCTGATTTATGTCGTCTTGCTTTGTGAGATAAATACATACTGTTTCCCCCTTCTCTTAAATAGACTTTATTTTTTAGAGCAGTGTTAGATTTATAGCAAAATTAAGCAGAAAGTGCAGAGAGTTCCAATGTACCCCCTGACCCTGCACACACGGCCTCCCCAACTATCGACATCCTCCACCAGAGTGGTACATTTGCTACAACTGATGAGCCCACACTGACACATCGTTATCACCCAAAGTCAGTAGTTTACATTTGGGCTCACTTGGTGTTGTACATTCCATGGGTTTTGACAAATGCGTAAGAACACGTATCCACCATTATGGTTATATACAGAATAGCTTTACCTCCCTAAAAATCCTGTGCTCTGCCTATTCATCTTTCCCTCCCCCACCAACCCCTGGCAACTACTGATCTTTTTATTTTGTCCATAGATTTGCCTTTTCCAGAATGTCATAGAGTTGGAATCATATAGTATGTCACCTTCTCAGATTGGTTTCTTTCAATTAGTAGTATACATTTAAAGTTCTTTTGTACCATTCTTTTGATATTTGATTAAACAAAATCCTGGGGCCAGACAGGGATGGATCCTGAATACCAATTTCAAAGGGCTGTTAACAAGATGGAGAAAATTGTCTTTTCCTATTGGGGGTTCGTGACATCCCCAATAAAGATAGGGTCCCCGGGCAGAATGTGTTGCAAGAGATGAAAGAAACAAAGACATAGACACAGACACAGGAACAATTTTAAGACCGTGGGGAAATCAGGGGACCACTAGCACTCCGGTGCCAAGGTGGTGCTGACTGAAACTCAGCACTTGCTTTTTGTTCTCTCTGCCATGCTGCAAAACAATGATCTCATGTGAAAAAATCACGGGACACAATGAACGAAAGTCCCCCCAAATCACAAGGTGTCCTAGCTAATTACCTTCGCCTTTCTAGAAGTGAAAACACATAATTCTTCAGTGGGTACAATCCTTTTGATCAAGGTAAACTGACTAATTTTATCCCAAGCTCAAGCTATGTACATGGATATCGATCTCTAACTTCAGTAGCTGTGACCCATTTGATCAAGGAACAAAGAAACTACATGCTTTCCACTGGGAGACTGGTTTTACATTAACGGAGGCATTGTTGAGAGAAAGGGAGAGAAGGAGCTTGGCCAAGTGTTCTAACAATGGAAGCTCTGAGACCCTTCTCCTGGGCTGACATATGGCAATCTACCTCTACAGCCATGAGAAGTTTTCATGTCAGGCCACCCGTGGCTTTTCAGGCATGAGACCCCTTAGACTCTGAGGTTGGCACATGCTTTGCTGTACTCCCAGATCACTGATATATGTCCCCCAACTAGGCAGTTAACATCTGCCCTTATTTCAGACTTCGGCTCAGGCAATTCCTTCACCTCCTCTCCCCTCAAAGCCTCAGACATAGCATCCCTAAGTCCCAGTGGTCTTAATCCCATCATTTTCCAGAAATACTCTTGGGGAGAGTGTTGTGTAGGGGATAGGATGTAAGATTCAAAGAGTCCATGTCTGGAAGATGGGTCGGTAAACTACAATCTGTGGGGGAGAGTATAGTCAACTGCAGCATGGGAGTTTTGCTTAACTTGCTGTAAATTTGGAACCAAAGTGGATTTGCCAGGGATCAAAACACCAGAGCTTTCACATAAGCAGTCTGCTTCTTTGTTTTCCCACACAATACCAGATCTATAGTCTAAATAAATGGTGCCCCAATAATTTCAAGACTATTGATTTTCAAAAGGTGCCAAATTATGATCATGCTCAGAGTGCCCATATGTCTTAGAATGGCTCAAGATAGATATCATTATTAGCATGATCTAAAAGGAGGACCACCATCTTTGGAAGATTGAATTCTTATTCTGATCATTATCTTGACTATAACCACATGTTTTACGATTCTTTGGTTTTCTTTTTGCATAGTTGGTAATATATTGTTTATAACATCAAATGAGGTCATTGAATAACATCTATGAACTTCTTCGCATTGTTTAACAACTTGATCTTCCAGAAGTGTGGTGTTACCAAGTTCCCATTTGACTCCCCAAAGTCTTAATTTAGAGAGCCTGAGAGAGAGATGCTGATTATACACCTCACAATTGGTCAGAATTATCACTTCTATTCATTTTAACCAACTTTTACTGTCTGCTATGGGCATGGTATGGCAGAGGGTGAATGAGGCATGGTCTGATCTTGGCACTTAGTTAATGGAAAACATGTTTCATTTGTTCCTCCTTTCCTTGACCCATAGGTCCAGTTCAATCCAGGAGTTGGTATTAGGAATGGAGAGCTTTCTTTCCTGAATGGCACCGTGGGAGCTGACATGCTTCTCCAGGACTCCAGGCAGACTCCTATCTCTGCAAAGAGCAATCCAGAATCAAGGAGCCGGAGGAGCCGGTCCAGGAGGTTCCAGGTGCATTCTCTGGAGCTTCCTGAGTCTAGTGGGAGCCCAATATCAGTCAGCTCTAGTGGCACTTTGTGGAAACACCCTGGCAGGTCATTCC
Source organism: Avahi laniger (assembly GCA_963575035.1). Taxonomy (NCBI): domain Eukaryota; kingdom Metazoa; phylum Chordata; class Mammalia; order Primates; family Indriidae; genus Avahi; species Avahi laniger. The sequence continues at coordinate 38,886 of CAUYSK010112318.1, forward strand.
AGGCCAGCAGCCCACCTATAAGTGTCCAGCTGCATCTGCCTTCTCCCCACCTTGAACCTGGAGCCAAAATGAAGGTACTCAGCTGGGAAAGCAGCTTTCAGAAGCTTGAGGAAGAGACTAATGTTGACACTGGGTTCACTGTCATCAATTCTGAACCTGGACAATCTTTTCTGAGCAGGTTTCCAAGGGATTTGCAGACCAGCCAGCCATCATCCTGCTTGCCAGGCTCTTCCTTAGGGGTGGCTACATCCAAAAACAGCAGAGTCCTTCAGGAAAGAGTCTATTCTTTGTCACTGGCTGGACAAAGGGTCATTGATACAAAAAAGATAACCTCAAAATGTCCCCTTCCTCTGCAAGTCCAGAGTAAAGAAAAAGAAGAAGAAGAATTCTTTATATAGTATAAAACAAATGTGGTTTTCTAAAACACAAGATCAGATAGAATGTTCTAGAAATGGAATACTGACCCAGAATCAGCCTGTTTTTTGTTCTTCTGAGGGGGCCTGAATGCTGTTCTAGTGTTACCCATGCACAGATCTGTATTGTTTTTATTTCAAATGTTCAAAGTCTAAAGGTGCTGGGAGTGATTGTTTTTTTACCATCAAAGTCGTAAAAGAACATAGCCAATGCACAGGAACAAAGCCCAGTGCTTGTGTTCCCTGGAGGTGCACTAACCCAGCTGGAGGTGTTGAATTCAGCACCTATCAGAATAATTGCATTGTATGCAAATGAATTGGATGTGTTATGCAATGCTGATTAGTGCATGTAATTTGGTTTTAATTTTTGCTTGGGTTGCATAGCTCACCCCCCTGGACAGGATGGACTACTATTCATTCTTTAGTGCTTTTTAATTTTTATGTGACCTCCTTTGGTAACTAGGCACTGTTCATCACATACCCTTTCATGTTTTTTGGCTTTTAAAGTTGTTTGCATCTGGAATAAGTAAAAATGCAAGGTGTTTTGAAAATGAAAACAATTTATTTTTTTCCTGTTTAATGAGCCCACACACTGGAAACCAGAAAATCAGGTTAAAAATGAATGCTAGACTCTAGGGTTTTCCTGCTCCTCTTTTTCTTGTTTGTTTCTTCACCACTCCAAAGATGACAGTGGTTCTTGTTACAAATCAAGAAGGATCATAGGATGATTGGATGATTTGAGATCTCCACTGAGCATGGCAGGAAGATTGGATTGGTTGACCAGGTCACTGGAGCAGGACTTGGATTCTTCTGGCTATATTTGAATTCCCAAGTTCCTTTGCAATACTCATTCATTCATTATGTATTCACTCAATAAATATTTATTGAACACCCGTGTTTGAATAAGGCATTGTATATATGGTATATCTACATTCTGTGGCATCAAACCCAAAAAGTATTTCTGGCTTCACCACTATGATAAATCCATTCTATCAACTCTTAAAAAGACACAGAAGTCCAAAGATTCTTCTAAGAACTTCTTTCACAGTTGAAGCCCATGGTTGCCCGTAATGATGTAGTAAGCATTCATGACCTGCAGATGAAGACTAGGCATATTATAAATTGCAATTATAATCGTAATGGACAAATTCTCAGTTGCCCATATGCTGAATTTTTGGGTTAGATATTTAAAAAAATCTGAGGTCTGTGTGTTTCAGTTAATGTATAAGGTTATTTCACTCAATGAACCTCATTCTCCAGGACAGATGTTACATAAGAATATAAATGCTGATTTAGCTGGATCTCTTGGAGACCTGAATACTAAGTACACTCAACTGCAGAGAAAGAAAGGTGAGTTCAAGCCAAAAGACAAATCTTGTGGAAGTGAAGGGACAGAAATGAAGGAGAATTGCAAATGAACAAAGACAAGACTTCTAAATTGACTTTTTTGTGGTTGTTTTGGTCCTTAAAACATCAATGTATTGTCATTCCCATTTCCTCTTTCCCCCCTAGAATAAAATTTTGATCTTAGAAAATGGAATAAAGAATATAATTTTGGTATGGCTTTCTATAATGAGTTAAGAAAAAAATGAAAGTCTTATATAAATTGAACTGTTGAGCTGCCTTGAAAAGCACAGCAGGGAGAAGTTTTGAAATTTCCACTCCACTTTTTTTTTTTAATGTTGTCTAAATTTCCTTAACATAATACATGGGTAAGAATATAAGCGCATGAAAATTATAAAGAATATTAAGAAATCTGAATGAGTGCCTTTACAAAACTGACATGTAAAATAATATACTCTTAAAATGTCAACTACTCTCTCCTACTCAACAAAGGAATTCAATTTACAACATGATGGGATGGAAATACCAGTGGATTGAGTGGGGGAGGCCCAGATTTTGATTTCAGCTTTTAAATTTACTATTTATGAGACCTTGAACATGTCAGGCTCTTTGATCTTCTGTTGCCTTATCTACTGTAACAAAAGGTCCTCAGGAGAATCAAGATTATGTATATGAAAGCATTTAAATATTAAGCACTATAAATGTGTGAGATATTTTATTATTGTATTATATTTTATATTATATTGTATTATTAATACAAATTGGTACTTCAAACTCACAGCTTAAAAATATCATGAGAATAATGGATTTTTGGTGAAACGATTTTTAGTAAAATCAAGAGACAATTAAAAACTATCTTTCTAATATTTTTATTATGTGTGACATTTGTTTATATTTCTATAGCTAAGAGGAAAATTATGTGTAACAAATAATCAAATAAATCCTAAAGTTCAATAGAGATTGTATGGGACAAGGAGAAACTATGAATTAGCTTAACTCAATTTATCAAGTTAATCACACTTAATTATAATTATACTGTATTTCCTAAGCTGCGTAATGTATCACTTTTTAAATATGAGTTTCTTGATGAACGAAACGTTTTACTTTTTTTTATATACAAGCATATCTTGGAGATATTATGGGTTTGGTCCCAGACCACTACAAAAAAGTAAGTATCTCAGTAAATAAAGCCACATGAATTTTTTGGTTTCCCAGTGCATATAAAACTTATGTTTACACTCTACTCAGCTCTACTAACTGTGCAATAGCATTATGTCTAAAAATATGTATGTACCTTAATTTAAAATACTTTATTGCTAAAAAATGCTAACTAATAGTCATCTGAGCCTTAACTAAATTGTAATCCTTTTGCTGGAGAAGGGTGTTGCCTCAATGTTGATGGCTGCAGACTGAACAGGGTGGTGGTTGCTGAAGGGTGGGGTGCCTGTTTCAATTTAAAAAAATAAGACAATAATGAAGTCTCCTGCATTGATTGAGTCTTCCTTTGACAACAGATTTCCCCTTAGCATGCAATACTGTTAAACAGCATTTTACCTACCGTAGAACTTCTTTCAAAATTGGAGTCAATTCTCTCAAAATCTGCTGCTGTTTTATCAGCTAAGCTTATGTAATATTTTAAATCCTTTATTGTTATTTCAACAATGTTCACAGTATCTTCACCAGGAATAGATTTCATCTTAAGGAACCACTTTCTTTGCTCATCTATAAGAAGCAACGTCTCATCTCTTCAGGTCTGATCATCAGCAACTCAATCGCATCTTTGGGCTCCATTTCTAAATCTAGTTCTCTTGCTGTTCACACTACATCTACAGTTACTTCCTCCACTTAAGTCTTAAATCCATCAAAGTCATCCATGAGGGTTGGAATCAACACCTTCCAAACTCCTGTTAATGCTGATATTTTGACCTCCTTCCACAAACCATGAATGTTCTTAATGGCATCTAAAATGGTGACTCCTTTCCAGAAGATTTTCAATATACTTTTCCCAGATCTATCAGAGGAATCACTGTCCATGGCAGATATAGCCTTACCAAATGTATTTCTTAAATAATAAGACTTAAAAGTTGAAATCACTCCTTGATATGGGCTGCAGAATGGATGTTAAGTTAACAGGCATGAAAACAACATTCATCTTCTTGTACATCGCCCCCAGAGCTCTTGGGTGACCAGGAACATTGTCAATGAGCATTCATATTTTCAAAGGAATCTTTTTTTTTTTTCCTGAGAGTAGGTCTCGACAGTGGGCTTAAAATATTCAGTAAACCATGTTGTAAACAGATGTGCTGTCATCCAGGCTTTGTTGTTCCATTTACAGAGCACAGGCAGAGTAGATTCAGCATCAATCTGAAGGGCCCCAGGATTTTTAGAATGGTAAATGAGCACTGGCTACAACTTAAGGTCACCAGCTGCAGTAACCCCTAACAGGAGAGTCAGCCTGTCCTTTAACGTTTTGAAGCCAGGCATTGACTTCTCTCTAGCTATGAAAAGTCCCAGATGGCATCTCCTTCCAATAGAAGGCTGTTTTGTCTTCATGGAAAATTTGTTGTTTGGTGTATCTGCCTTCATCAATGAGCTTAACTAGTTATCCTAACAAGTTATCTTCTGCATAACTTGCTGCAGCTTCTACACCAACACTTGCTGCTTCACCTTGCACTTTTATGTTAAGGACATGGCTTCTTTTCTTAAACGTCATGAACCAACCTCTGCTAGCTTCAGACTTTTCTTCTGCAGCCTCCTCCCCTCCCTCAGCCTTTATAGAATTCAAGAGTTAGGGCCTTGCTCTGGATTAGGCTTTGGCTTAAGGGAATGTTGTGGCTGGTTTGATCTTGTATCCAGACCATGTAAACCTTCTCCACATCGGCAACAAGGCTGTTTTGCTTTCATATCATTTGTGTGTTCATTGGAGTAACACGGTTAATTCCCTTTAAAAACTTTTCCTTTGCATTCACAACTTGGCTAACTTTCGGCTATCTCCACTTTTGAAATACCTTCTCATTAAGCTTAATCATTTCTAGCTTTTGATTTAAAGTGAGAGAAATGTGACTCTCCCTTTCACTTGACCATTTAGAGGCCGTTCTAGGGCTATTCATTGGCCTAATTCCAATATTGTTGTGTTTCAGGGAATAGGGAGGGCAAGAGATGTTGGAACGGTAGGTGGAGTGGTCAGAACACACACAACATTTATTAAGTTCATGGTCTGTGGTACCTCCAAACAATTACAACAGTAACATCAAAGATCATCATAACAGATATAATAAAAATGAAAAAGCCCAAAATATTGCGAGAATTGCCAGAAGGTAGCACAGAGACACAACATGAGCACATATTATTGGAAAAATGGTACCAATAGACTTGCCTGATGTAAGTTGTCAAAACCTTACATTTGTAGAAAACACAATTATCTGTGAAGCATAATAAAGCAAAGTGTCATAAAACAAGGTATACCTGTATAGGTATATTTTAAAAATCAGTTGCATTGCAGCTATTTGTCTGTTTTTAACCTTGTTAACAGTATTTCACACTTTTTTGGCAAGCATTATTTGGACATTGCTAACCATTAACAGAAATGGTAACATTTGGGAACTTGCAAACATATTTGTTCCTTAGCAGAAGTAGAGCAAGGTATGTGGGATTTGGGGTGGCGAGGAAGCAGACTCAAAGAGATGGACACACCTTGATTTTCAAAGGCAGGTGGAGCCACACCTCAGCTGCAGCCTCCACGTGCGGCCTGCCCGGATGGGAACTCTGGAAGGGTTGGGTCTTCCCATCACTCCCCAATAATCTGCTCAGCAAATCCAGTTACACACGGAAGAGGTGCTGGTCAAAAGGCCCCTTTCTTCTCCCCCAGAGAAAGGGGAATACAATAAAAAAACTAGAGAATGGAGCCACAAGAACATTCCCCATTTTCTGTAGATTAAAAACTCCTAAATTTCATTTCTATGTTACATATTGAGAAATTCCCGAAATCACTCAATACTGTCGGCCTTTCCGGTATCTCCTCTAGGCCGTCATGGGCTGGGCTCTGTTTGTTCCTTTCCCTCCCCTCTCCATGCCTCTTCCTTCCTTCCTTTCTTCTCCTTTCCCTCCCTCTCCTCCTCCCTTGTCTGTCTTGTGCATCAATGTGATACTCTCTCTATTCTTCGGTGCATTTTAAAACACCTTTTCTTTGCTGCATCTCTCAGGGCTCCCTCCAGGGGATGACACGTGGCTGCACCCTCTAAACAGGCCTCCCTGGCTAAGCCCAGAGAGGATGAGAAAGAAAAGGCGTCACAGAGGAATTTCTCCCCAGTTCCCAATTCATCTTCAGGATTCTGCTCTGAGTCAACTGAAGGCCCATCACTTAGAAACAAACTGATCTCTTCACCCTTCGTTCTCTCCTTTCACACCTGCTAAAGCTTTCTCTGAGGTTTGAGAAGTTTCTTAAACATTTCTCACAATTTGCAATTTTAAAAAATCACTGCAGCACATAATAGGAAAAACAGAGGTGCTTATGGTCCCCAGGGCACATAATTAGGATTTATGATATTAAAAACTTGATTCCACAAAATTCTATTTTCAAATATAATCATTTAAAAAGCCTTATTATTTCCAAGAATCTTCCTAGGCTATTGAAGACACAACAAGGTCTCTGCTTAGTGTGAGAAGAAAAGTATAGTTTCCACAAATCCCAGTTTTGCCAGAGATGTTTCTAAGCTGAGTCTTTTAAGGACAATAATTCTAAGGAGGGACAATAATACCAAATCCGAGCTGCTAATGATGGCGAACCTGTTTGGCAATTCCTGTGTGTGAGGCACTCTCCTAAGCATTTGATCTTCACAACAATGTTGTGAGGTAGGTGCTGTGATTATCCCATTTTACAGAGGAGGGAGTTGAGGCACAGAGAGGTCTGGAGCCTCATCCTGGATTGCACAATGAGTAGGTGGCACAGTCAGGATTAGAATCCTGAGAGTGAACCTGGAGTCTGTGCTTCTAACCACTCCAGCATCCTACCCTTGGAAAGGAGGTGCAAGAAGGGGTGATCCACACTTCAGCATGGTCCCAAACTGCCCCCAAGCCATGCGCCAGAACGACTGGGATGCCACCCTTGTTTCCCTTCTGCTCCCCAAGAATGCCCCACTTATTCTGTCTGCCTGGGGCACACTCTGCCCCAGACTCCTTGCTGTCATTTAGGTTTTAGGTTAAAAATCCCTGATGCAGGGGACCTGACCAGCTGAGGCCTTATTAAAGCAGCCCCAGCACCCAACACCTAGAGTAGATGGTTTTACAAATAGTTTGTTCAACGAATGCACAGCAAGGGATAGGAGCATGGACGAGGCTTCCATTCTCTGGACACTAGAGGGTAAGAAATTGTCTTAGTCATTTTGGGCTGCTGTTAACAGAGTACTACAGAGTAGGTGACTTAAACAGCAGACATTTATCTCTCGCAGTTCTGGAGGCTGGAAGTCTGAGATCAAGGTACCAGTATGGTTGGGTTCTGGTGAGGACCTCTCCTGCCTCCTAGACAGCCACCTTCTTCCTGTTTGAATTCTTGCAGACACCGACTGTGACTGATTCAAGCAAACATCCATTATAAGTCATGGTCCTTTTCATATCCCTCTCACAGGATTGCAGTTGCATTTTTTAATTTTCTCTTGCTTTGTGCAGTGGCCTAATTCACAAAATTGAGCGAGACTCAATTTCAGCAAGACTTCTTACTGCGCGTGTAAATATTTACCTTGTTTTTTACCCTGTCATAAGCCTGTCACTAGAGGGCACTGTTGTAACACAATCTGAATTACTGTGGGGGACTCGCCAAGCCCTTTTGTTTTCTCTGCTTCACCCCAAGAGAAGGCACAGTAGGTATTTACAAATTAATTTATGTTTAGGAAATTTCCCCATAGGAATCTCAGTGGGAGGCAGAGCTCACCTGGAAGATGTCCCATCCCCAACTCCGCTGACTTGGGCTCACAAATGAGACGTGGCCAATGAGGTATTCTCACCTGGAGTTTGGATGCTCACACGCAGGGAGGCAGACTTCTTTAGGGTGGGGGAGAGGTGGGCAGCATTGCTCGGGTCCCAGGGAGAAGCCATGCCCAATCTTTGGTCCAGTGGCTGTGGAGCCTTTAGACCCAGTTGGTTCTGTGGCCTGATTGTGATTGACATCTACGAGTTCATCCTGCCTTAGTTCTTGTGCGTTTTCTGAGCCCAGTTCTCAGCCTGGGATAGTTCATTCTTAGCTTGAGTCAGCCAGAATCAGTCTTGTTCTTGCACCAAATAACCGAGGCTGATGCAGGCGCAGCATTGATAGCAGTTAAGGCCAACTACAAGACTGGGGCACCTGATAAGGAATTACACTTTCAAGGGGATAAACAAAGATGTCAAAAACCATTCTTTGGGGGTTCTGTGCCTCTTTGACGTTCTCTTGGCTTTGATTATTTTACTCGTTTCCTTTGGGATCGTTTCTTTCTGCTCCCTCATGGCTGCGACGGTCAGTAGGGCCAGCCCCTACTGCTTTAGCACGCCAGGAAGGAAGCAGGAGGGGACCGGCAGCCAGGGCAGCGGAGTCTCCTGGGAGAAGTAGGTCTGTCTGTTCTGTCCAGGCTAACCCAAAAAAACCCCAAATCCTATGGGCTTCGTGGGATCTGGGCTAGGTTACAGGGCAGGGCCTCGAATTGGCTAGAGCCCTTTCCTGTTTCCAAGCAAGAGACACGAGAACTGATTTAAACAAAAAGGCGTAAGAGGAAAGTTACTGGGTCGTGTAGCTAAAAAGACTGCCAGGGAATCACATCCCACCAATTTAGCCCCCTAAGGGGACCAGGGAGTCTGTCCTGAAAGTCTCAGAAGAAAATTCTCAGGGAGGACTCTGATTGGCCTGGCCCGAGTCACATGCCTATCCCTGGACCAATCGCTTCTTCTGGGCCCTGAGGCTCTCCGATTGGCGAGGCCGTGGCTCTGTGTCTGCCCGTGTGAATGCGCCCCGGGAGGACGCCGGGGCCGGAGCGGCCCCACCAGAACTGCACGGCAGGGTCCCGTACAGGAAAGAGACTTCTGTTGGTCAGAAGCGAGAAGACATGCCACAGACAACAAAAATGAGCGTCCACTCCTGTCCAACACTGTAGCTGGTAACAGAGCAGATAACCCTTTGCATGTTCCCTGTGAGGGGTCCCTGCATGTGGGCTTCGGGTAGTCTCTTTCTTACCGAAAACAAGCCTTTAGAAAGTGTGAGACCTGCCAGCATACTGTGTCCTTCAGTCTATTTTATTTCCTTTAGAGCTGACATTAATTTGCTAGGGCTGTCGTAACCAATGACCATGAACTTCATGGCTCAAAACGACAGAAAGTTACTCTCACAGTCTGGAGGCTAGAAGTCCAAAATCAAGGCGTTGTCAGGGCCAGTCTTCCTCTGGAGGCCCAAGGAGAGAATCCCTCCTGGCCCTTTGCAGCTTTGGGTAGCTCTGATCTCTGCCCCTGTCCTCACCTTCTCTTCTTCATGTCTTGTCTCTGTCTCTGGTAAGGACACTTGTCATTGATTTAGGGCTCACCCGAATAGTCCGGGATGAGCTCATCTCAAGATCCTTAATTTGGTGATATCCACGAAGACCTGTTTTCCAAATAAGGTCACATTCACAAGTTCTGGGGGCTAGGATATTGGTATAACCTTTTGGGGGACCACCAATCAACCCACTACAGAGTACTTATGCAGTCTTTTCCGGTTTAGTTATTTGCATCACCTGTCGCCGTCCCTTTGCCCATCCACTGCTGCCGCCCACGTCCTTGTTTCACTGCATCGGAGTTAGGACCTGTCCATCATCTCCATAACTGCATCCCTAAGACCTAAAACTGCCCTGAGCCAGAGTAGACACCCAGTGAGCATTAACCGACCGAAGGAAAGAAGGAAAGATTCGATCTCCTTGGACTGTGGCCCTTTAGCACTTTATCCATACATTTGGTGCTGCTCTTAACCTGTTGTATCAGTACTGGGTATTTACGTTTCTCTGTCCCTGGTTTTAATGCACACTCGCTGAGGCCTGTTTTTCATAATTCTGGGTAATCATTTCTGCCCTATAATTTAGAGCAATAAATTTATGTGCCAAATATTATACTAAATGCTGCCCTGGGAATTAATAACCAATAAAGGCAAGTATAAATACAGCCCACATATTGCATAGGTTTGGTTTCATTGGAATTGTCCATTCAGCTGTAAATAATTTTGGCTTTTCTTCCCTCCTCCCAATATTTTTCTTATATCAAATTACAGGTTAAGCAACCAATCATTGAACCACATGTGGCCAGAGCCTTTAAGTATTTTTTCACTCTAACTCTCCTTTTTCAAGTCAATTGCCTTCCCCAATTTTTATTTTCTTAAATTGACACTGAGGCTTGAAAGGGAGTCTTCACAGGGACACTAAACTGGTTCCAATAAATTGGAAAGTTGGAGGCTAAAATTTGTTTTTGACTGCCTTCAATCTAATATTTAAAAAAAATCGTAATTAACATGCTCTGCCACCTAAGCGGCTTGCCTCGTCCATCTGAAACTCCTGCTGGGAAGAAGTATTAATGGAGTCATTTCTATTGAGACACTTTGCAGCTACAGAGATAATTAAATGACAGCAGTGATGCCCCACAGCTTTGAGAATTTGTGCGTGTCCACCTTGTGTGTGCGGAGGGTTTACAAACAGCCTCTTGACAATGTCTCGAGCCCCTCCTACCAAGCAGCAAAGTGCTAGACACTTAGGAAGTATTGGCCTGGTTTGCGACCAAAGAGATATAAATTGATTCTTGGAGATTTCTCAGGAGAAAACAATTCTCCCATTTGTGAAGGAAGTAGTCGGTGTAAACCAGAGAACCAGGTTTCAATTACATTGCACATTGCTGTGCTAAATGAGCAAGCTTTAAAAGGGCCCTGCAGACACCACAAAAATGTTCCCTGAGTGCAAAGCATAAAAACGTAAGCATTGCTTTATAAATGTCACCCTACAAAAACCTGCCATAGGAATGAAAACCTAAGGAATGAGCACCAGGTTGGGATCAGGTCCATGGGACACATAATTAGCACATCCCCTCCTTAGATGGTTACTCATCAGTTTCTACCACACCGACTTGGGCCAGAGTTTGCTTTCAGCCGCACCCATGAAAGTCTGGGCTAGCCTGAAGGGATTTTATGCATAATTTGACTTTGTGAATATTTGCAGTTTGCATTTAAAAAAGAAATAGTCCAGTGAGACAATTGAAGTCTGCTTCATAAGGAAAATTTTTCTCTTTTGTTGTATTATTGAGGACAGAGGTGAAAGTATAACTGCATCCTAGGTGGTCTTGATTAAGTCAGAAAATGTGCCCTTTATCACCACTGGAATTTCATATGTAGGGCACCATTCAGTGATGCTGCAGACTGACACATCTGTGTCTTATATTGTACTAAAATTAAGATGATAAGTTTCTATGCCTATGTTAGGTTTTGTAGGGTTACTTCTGCAGAAAGCAGAACTGGATGAAAATAGAAAGGTACATAACAAAATAAATGAATATTCTCTATTCTCTCAGCTGTTGCATGATGCTGTGACAAGTTTTCTTGTCCTCTCCTGTGGCGTTAGGAGGAGGGGGCCCAGGAAGAGGCCATGATGAGTGATATTTTAAAATTTATTAAGAAACAGGTGCAGAACCTTAGTTTTTACACAAAGGCAAGAGCATTGCCTCCTTCAGTCAACAGCTCTGTCGTTTCTGTTTAGTTACCTCTGGGTCACAGTCGCATGAAGATCCCATGAGGTCACCTGCTGCAGGATGGACAATTCAGGACCTGGGAGTGACTGGGTGGCACAGGTCTGTCCTGGGAGAAACACTGAAGCAGAAAAGAAGAGTGTGTCTCTGGACAGTGATTTTGATACACAGAGGAGGGGAAGCCCAGGGGAGAAGGAAGGCGTGAGCCTGCTGGGATGTCTTAGTCTGTTTTGTGTCACTATAAAGGAATACTTGAGGCTGCATAATTTATAGAGAAAAGAAGTTCACTTGGCTCACGGTTCTGCAGGCTGTACCAGAAGCTTCTGCTGGGGACTTCAGGGAGTTTCCACTCACAGTGGAAGGGGAAGGGAGCAGCACGACATGGCGAGATGGGAAAAATGAATCTGTCCAAGATCCTGCTGTCAGCTAACAACAGCCATGGCAACAGGACCTTTTGTGTAGTGTGACAGGAACTGAACCGAGGTCCCTGACCCTCAGCGGAGGTGTTGCCATGGGGAGAAGTGTAGGGTCCTGAGCATCTTAAAACATGGGGCTTGGAAAACACAGAGCCCATTGGCTGTGGGCCTGGAACCAAGGTAAGAAAAAAGCAAGTAAAGAAAGACAAAGTGAGAGTAGGCTGTGTGTGTCTGGGGCACTCTGTCTATGGGATGCACTGTTCTTTGGTAAGATAATGATCAGGATGAGCTCTCAAAATGTCTGAGGATCTAAGATCTTTTTGAAATGTACAATTCACATTCTAAGATTTTTACAAATATTAATCATTTAATTCTTACAGCAACCCTACGAAGGAGATATTATTATTCCCCTCATTTAACAAATGAGGAAACAGGCAAAAAGAGTGGACCTCACCCTACGTGGCCGGCTGAGTAAGGGCACCCTGAAATATCCAGGCCCTAACCCCTGGAATCTGTGAATGTTACTTTATGTGGCAAAAGGGATTTCACAGATGTGATTAAGTTAACGGTCTTGACATGGGGAGATTATTTGGGATGATCCTGTGGGACCTAATGGAAGTGAACTTTTGGAGGGAAGCAGAGGGAGATTTGACTACAGAGGAGGAAGAAAGTGATGTGATGTGAGGATGGAGTCAGGAACCAAGGAATGCAGGCGACTTCCAGAATGTAGAAAAGACAAGTAAACACATTCTTCCCTAGAGTCCCTGGGGTGCTGGCCTTGCCTACATCTTGATTCGGGCCCTGTCAGACCCGTTTTGAACTTCTGGCCTCCAGAACTATAAGATAATTAATTGATGTTGTCTTAAGTCACTAAGTTTGTTATAGCAGCCACAGGAAACACATACACCGTAATTCTCAGCTCTTTTCACAGAAACACATAGAGATGATGTCCCCAAGGCAAACATGTGTCCATGGGCATACCCACGTTTTGACACCCTCAACTCCCACCAAATTAAGTAGTATGCATACATGTATGTATATGTCCATGTGTGCTTGTATCTGGTGAGGGCAAGGCATAATAAACACATGTTATAAGTATGGGATTCCATAATATGAAAGACCTCAAAATTCATTTTTTGAGAAAATATGCATATTAATTGAATGTACTATTTTAAATCTAATTACTTTGACTCTGCAATGAATATTATACTTTGAATATGGTTTGTCTCCCCCAAAACTTATGTTGAGGCTTGGTCCCAATGTGGCCGTGTTGGAAGGTGGTGCCATGAATGAGGATTAGATCGGTAAGATGGATTGGTGTCATTCTCCTGAGACTGGATTAGTTCCCAAGGAAGTGGATTAGTTCCTGGGAGACCAGATTGTCATAAGTGAGGTTGCCTTTCGTGTTTCACTCTTTTTGCACCTACTTAGTTCCCCATTCCCTTTCCATTTCTCCACCACTTTTAGAAGCAGCTTGAGGCCCTCACCAGAAGCCACCAGATGCTGCTGCCAAATCTTGAACTTCCCAGCCTGCTGAACCGTGAGCTAAACAAACCTCTTTTCTTTATAAATTACTCATTGTCAGGTGTTCCGTTACAGCAACACAAAACGGACTAAGACAACGTAGTCTTGAAGAATAAATGTACGTAAACTGTATTTGATGTGATGGTAGACATTATTATTTGCTTCATTAGTTTGATTTGGTGATTTAACTTCCACTGACACCCACAGAAATGTCCTCACATTATTCTGTACGCCAAAAAAATGTAGGTATATTCTATTTTTTCACCTTTCTTGCTCTTTTCTTAATAAAAATATATCCATAGTTAGGACAAGGAAAAGGGATAGAGAAGCAAAATTCACAATTGAGCCCACCAATCCCAGGCTACCATTAGGGGGTGAGGTCTAGGGATGTTTTTGTTCTACCAGCATAAACTTCATCCTTTTTGCTCTGCTTCAGAAAGATTATCAGAATGCAAGTGATAGGAAGTGGGGTTATAATCAGAATAATGTGGAATCTTAATTAGTAAAAAATATAAATTTTGGTTCTATATTATTAATTGCAAAACACTAGCTTTTTTGTCAAACAGCCATGGATACAGACACCCAGAGTTGGCTGAGATAGACAAGGAAGGTATGTTTCTCTTTCATGGGTGGACCTGGGCTTCTCATCATATGGTTGTACAGGTTGGGTGTGCACACTTGAGGAGCTGCCATCGTTGTTTGAACATTTTTGCATTCATGTTTGTCATTTCCCAAAGGCAGCAGTTGAGCATTGTGAGGAATGTGCCCCTTTTCTAATTTACACAAGGGTGCCATACACAGGGGCCCATGAAAGCATGGCAGGAAGGACCAGTGACAGAAAGCAATGGCCTTATCAAGGAAGAGATGAAGAGGCAACTGCGAAATAGTGGGAAAGACAGCCTAGTGAAGAAGTCTCAGTGGGCCTACCTAGGAATTCTGTATTAAAAATCAACTGCAGTAATTTGATGTAAGATGACTCCCCTATGTCACAGGGACAGGCTGATGCCTAAATTCTTGTTTGTGTGGTACTTTATTTATCATAAAAATCACCCATAAGTGAAAAAATGTTAATCCTAGAGACAGTCAAATGATATATTAAAAGGTTAAAAAAATTTCTAGCTTCTTTTACTAATTTTTATTCCTGGTTAAAATTTATGCCAAGAAAACATGCAGCCTACTAGATTGTCACTAGGCCAAGTTAGTTGGCAACCAAGTACAAGTTGCCCACATACATGATTGAGTTTTCCAAGTATAACCACTTTCTGATGCTTCATTTCTCTCTCAGAAGGAATCGTGAGCTGTAAAGGCTCATAATTTGTTCTGCTGGGGCATAAAACGCTTGTCAGGTGGCAATGGTTTACTTGAATTAATCAAGAGATACTTTAAAAAAAAAAAAGAAATGTAGAACACATGAGAGAAAATAAAAATGTTGGATTTCATCAATAATGGAAATCTCTTCCTAGGATTGATCTCTCCTTTTCCCACACTCACATGATTTTCTTGTATCCCTATAATTGCAGTGATCACAGTTTGTCCTGTAATCCATGTTATTTATGTTGTGGACATACTTGATTTCTCTAAGGGGGGCTGAGATCATGAAGACTACAGATTACTTTTTAAAATTATTGTGTTTCCCAAATCACACAATAGAGTGTTTAGCTCATAACAGAAGTTAAATAACAATTCTGTGCATTATAATTGGCATATGGGTGTGGCCAATGGGTAGAATGTCTATGTGTAGAATTTAATTCTAATGACACTGAAAATACCAGTGTTTCAAAGCTGTCTTGAACATTGTTAAAATGGTGTTTTAAAATGTAGGTTATTATTATTCGGCTATGGTGCGGCCACTAGATCAGGAGAGGACTGCCAGCTGCCATTGGAAGGATAGTTTGCTGCTTACAGTTCCCAGCAAAGGGGTGTCACACACCATTCAGGGTCACATCGGGGTGCCCCAGGCTCAGTCAGACAGCAGAGGGAGCGAGAGAAGAATGTGAGCCAGAGCCTGTATTGTGGTTTCCATGGGAATTAACAGGCAAGGCAGGGTAAGTAGGCAAGGACTGACTAGTTTGAAAAATTTCAGTGGGCTCTGGGGTGTAGGGACTGTATCTAGTTGTCTGGTACCTGGCCTCGGGGTGACTAGGGCAGGGGAATAGTGGCCAGAGCATGAGGGTCCTGTAAGAGATGCATAAAGGAGGTGACTGGGGTGTGGCTTCTGGGTTGGTTTCTTTGCGTATGAAAGGTACACTTGCAGGTGAGCCCTTACTATCTCTAGAAACTTGCTGGCCCTGACATGGACAGTCTCTCAAGAGGCAGCAAGGCCCCAGATGTCAAAGCATCACAATAAAAAGACATGCTTAATACAAATGGAGAAACTACTGCCCGACATACAGATCAGTAAGAATACGAATGGTGAACACTCACAGAGCACCAGTTTTGTATCTGGCAATGTGCCACGTGCTGTGCATCTGCGAACTCAGTGCATCCCATGCAGCCCTCTGAGCTGGTGCTGTTTTAGCTATGTTAGGTCATTTGTCCTGACATATTGTGCTGGTAAATTTCTATGTTAGAATGACCAACCTAGACAGTCTGGTTCCCAAGAACCGCAAAGGGGCACAATGACTTTGAATAGAAGTAGCATGGGGCAGGGAAAAGAACATAGCATCAGAAGAGAAAACAGGCTTGGTGAGAATGTGGGCACAGAGTAAACTATATGTTCTTCTAAGTGGAGAGAAGAATGTAATAATATGTTTTAAATGAATGAAAAATACGTACACACAAAATTTCTTTGAGCTAAAAGAAATACGTACTCATAATGATACTCCTTTCTGGTATTTATTCAAATGGACTCAAATTAATTGCCTTACATTAAAATGTTTTTAAAGAACAGTGGCAGTAAGGCTTGGCTTCAGCAGCAGGTGGGCTATGCCAGTGTCCCCAGCCAACAAGCATGCAGGGAGCAGAAAGCGCAAGCCCAGAGCATGGACGACGTAAAGTGAATAGGTACGCAGCTACCACCCAGAGGGGGTCAGGGGCTGGCAGTCCCAAAGCAAGTCTCAGAGGGCCATGGCCCCTTGCACATCAAAGGGAAAATGATATCCCTTCTGAGGGGTCAGGGACTGGGTGGAGCTGATATGATGGTGGGAGATCCAGTTCAAAGCCAGGTCACTTTAAGTGGTTTCAGCCAGGTCACCTGCAGTCCTGTCATCGTAGGCACAGAGCAGGAGAGAACAAGGCTGGCACCCAGGCCACTCCAGCCTGCCTTAAAAAACCCTACCATGTGTGGTAATTTGTCACAAAGAAGCCAATTTTAGACTATCCACCTCTAGGAAAATTCCAAGACCATACTTCATTGGAGCTCTTCAAGCCAATACAACCTGAGACTATGCCAGAGACCCATTCAAGAGTCTTATTCTAGAGGCCTAAACTATGTGTTGCGATAACCCTAGAAGGTCTATGTCAAAACCAAGAACCCTCCAGCTTCCCGTAGAGTAGCATTCAGTAAATATTCGTTCAATTAATTTAATTTCATTGGAAAAATCTTGACCTACACAGGTAAAAGATATCACATATCTGCAATATATACTTTCACAGTTTTAATATGTATTCACAAACTCCCAGGGCACTGGGTCCGTTTATATTAAATGAGTAGGGTGCTGTTGCCACCTTGTGATCATAAATAGAAGTGTTTTTATTCTGAGAGTTGATTATGCAATGATTTATTTAAATATGGGTTAGTTTCTGTCATTTGCTTTTGATCAATTCTTTCATTTTCTTGTTTTGTTGCTTTACATGTATTTGAAAGAATTTGCATTGAATGAAAAAAAATCTGCATTAACCTAAAGTGGGCAAAAAACATCTCTAAACCACCTTAGGCCACTGACTCTAACTAAGTGTCTCTAGCCCACACTTACTCTTCTCAGATGGGCCCGATCTAGTAAATTTGGGGCCAAATGCAAAAAATACAAGGACACCTGTTAGATTGATTCCTGGGGAATCCCAATTGTTTTAAACATTCCTTCACAGGTAAATATTATAAGTTTCTTTGTGCTTAATTGTCAAAGATGATTGACACTACCTCCTATTTTGAATCAGCACAATTTCTATGGATGAGAGGATTATGTATTACAAAATAAGGCTACGTATTTTGTAAATCTTATCTAGAGAGAACATTTCCAACCACTGAAAATTAAAATAAGTGAAATATTATTAATGGAAAAATTCACATTGGTTCTAAAGTAACACAAACATTTTTCTATGTGTCAGAAACTAGTTTTTCCTCCCAAATTCGGAAGATCATAGATTTTAAATGCTATTCATCTCCTATGCCATAGTCACGCATTTCTTTCTCATCAGTTGCTACATCGCCTCTGTAATTTGTCTGCCTCTTGAAGGCTGTCCGTGAGTGGCTGTGCACTATTTTGGTGAGAGGTTGTTGTTCTTATTATATTTTTTCCTGGTCTTTTATTATTCCTAATTTGACCTTTCTCATCACTCTCTTACCCCATCATTGCTGCACGCATAACTTCTAACAGTGTTATTTAATATCGAACAGGAAATATTCTTTGGCAAAGATGAAAGGAAGTGTGTGTTTGTAGAGGGCAAATATGCATCTTTATATTTTGATTGAAAATAAGAATGTAGGCCTTATTCAGATATTCTCAGCAATAACTTAGATAAATTAAAAAAAAATTAATCAGGATCTTAAAAGATAGAAGGTACCTGGTATTTCAAAGGAAGAGTTACCAGACAAGTGAAGGTTATCTGAACTGTTAGTTTGAAACATCTCAAACAGTGTTATAGTCTTAATTTTCTGGAGAAAAACATTACAGGATTCCGGAAATGATATCCTGAGGCTGGTGTTGAAACTACTGTTAATACTTTCTGTACTAATATGGCTTGTTGGAACCTGAGGGGGATCCAACCCTTGGAAATTAAAATAAGTGAAATATTACTAATGGAAAAAGGACTCAGCTGCCCCAGGGTGCTACCTGGCTGACGGAGTCGTTAGGATTTCCCGAGGGCATGACGCCCACAGCCCTGCTCATCCTGTGTGTCCTTCGGTCAGAGCCGGTTGGTATCTCGAGTCAGTGCCAAGACAGCGTGTCCAAGGCCTTCCCTAGAATCATGACCTCTTATGCCTTATAATTATAGCATTTCTTTTGGATTCTAGCTCTGAAAAAATGCTAGCAATTGAGCATGCAAAGGGGACAGAATCCTCCTACCATTCAAAAGCCTCAGTAACACCTTGAACTTTGACCCCAGTCTCTGACCATTTAACCTCCCACCCTCAGCCCTTGGGCTGAATTCCTACCTGTTAGGCTGTTGAAGGGGGCTCTGAATGCCCTAAGACTTAGGGTTAGTTAGTACACAGCTCCCGCTTCCTACTCAGCACAGGCTACACTGTTGCTCTTCAACTTCTCATGTGGTTTCTTACTCTCCCAACTACATTGGAAGCTCTTTCGGGGGCAGGGCACTTGGAGTCTCTTTAGCTCTCAGGGAAGCCCTGGAAATGTGTGGGAACCCAGCACAAGGCTGTGGTTGGTAATCAGGGAATGAAGAATGAGGAGAAAGGAGGAGCTGGAGAAAGAGGAGGAGAAGGAAGTGGAGGAGGAGGAGGAAAAAAGGAGAGGAAGAGTTACCTAGGGGTAGATCTAATAAAACCACGGAAATCAGAAAGCCAAAACAGAGACCCGTGGTTGAAAAGCCCTGGATTCAAGCAAAACGGTTACACCCATTGTGATCTTGTCTTATCAGGTTTGGGGTCTAGGGGTATCCACCAGCAGACCACAAAAAGTGAGGCAGGATGGTTCCCAGACTAGGAAAAAAGTCAGGGGAACTGTTCAGCAGAAGGCAGTCCTGGGATATCTCAGCACCTCGCCCCTGGGAAACCGACAGCCCGGGGCGTCGGCCCAGCAGAACCGGCTGAGCAGTCCCTGGCAGGCATCTTTGGCCTTGCTGGTGGGAAAGTTCTCGATTCCCACCTCCACTTTCAGCCCCCCCCTTTTTTTTAAAACAAGAATGTCCCCAGCCAGTAATGGCCAGGTGCATCTTACATTGCTGACATCAAGAAGCCCAGGGGCGCAGAACTGCGTGCCGATGCCTGGGGGCCCTGCTGGGGCACCTGGGTGCGGTGCGGTGGTTGCAGGAGAGATAGCAGCGGGACGACCATGGCCTGTGCTCCTCCGCCCACGGCTTCATCCCCGGGCGGACACGGTCTGTGCCGCCGTCTACTCAGAAGGACGAAAATGACGAGCGGTTCCCACAAAAGCTTGACCATTTTAGCGAAGGTAGCGGGCGCGTCTGGCAGCAGGTAAAAAGCGATGAGCGCGGGGCGGGTGCTGACAGGTAGGGACGGGGCCAGGCTCTGAGCTGGCCATTCTGCATCTTACCACGCCGATTTATTTTTACTTTTAACTAGGAAATCTTTCAGATATGCAAAGGAGTCCAGGAGATAACATCGTGGGCTTATGCCGTGGTGCCTACCTAGCGCAAATGGAAACATTTTGTCAGATTCCTTCACGTCTCTTCTGGGGTCTTGATCAGCTTCTGGGCCTTCCGACCTTGAAGGGGTTGCTTTGGGGGCGTGTGGTGGAAGCCTGGCTGCTGTCATTTTAAAAACAAATAAGCAAGGAAGTGAAAGCCAGTACATGGCCACTAAGAAGGCCAATTGTGATGTGGTTCTTGTATCAATTTGTATATTCTGTCAATGCCTTATTTTCAAAAGCATTTTAATGATTCTTTTTATTAAAGGAAATTTTACACATAACCCCCCTCCTTATACAAGTGTTCCTATCTCCCTGTGTTCTCGTGCATTTTTGTCCTTTTTATTGTAGTTGCAACCATGTTCTACTTTCCCTCCGCTAAGGCTGCAAAATGTTATTTGATAAACTTCCGTTTTGCTGCACAGTTAGCATCCATGGTAAACTGTAATGGCTATCGCCATTCCACTGAGCTAATAGGCCCACATTTCCTTTGGGGGAAATATTAGTTATTTCTTTTGGGTTTTTTTTTGTCTTTCAATTGCACGGTATGACCCCGAAGATCGTTTAGAGGCATAGAATTGAGCTGACCATGTTCCTAATTTCAGGGCATGTCATCACCAACGTTCTATGCATAGTCCTTCTTTTAAAATTTTATTTTATTTCCCTCTCTTTTCACTTCTGGTTCCCAATCTCCCATTCCCCTCCTCATGTCTTATGTATTTACTGTGTGTGCCCTTCCAAGTGACTTTCAGTAAGTTTCTTTACATGAGTGTCCATGAAAAACACACACTAGCTTTCTGTTTTAAAAAATGTCCTGAAATGGTATGATGCCCTAGATCAATTCATTACTTTCTTTTCAGTCAGTATTATGGTTTTGAGATCTGTCCATGTTGCTACATGTGCAGCTGGTTCCTCCCTTCCCATCTCCTTCCTCCTGTGCAGCGTCCTGTTGCCTGTGTGGTGCACATCTCACTCACCTATTCCCGGTGTGATGGGCGCCTTCGTTGTCTCTGACTCCTGGAAACCCCGATGCTGTATTCATCCCATCAGTACCTGGTCCCCTGGGCATCTGTGGGGGAATTTTTCTGGCATGTAGACTCATGAGTAGAAAAGCTGTGTATAAGGGCACTGGCATGCTCAATTTCACAAAATCCTGCCAGATTGCTGTCCACAAGAACACACAAGCTGTGGTCCTAACTAGAAGAGCATAAGGATTCTTGTGTTTTCACTTCTTCACCAACAAACGAGTTTATCAAAATTCCAAATTTTTGACAATCTGATGGGTGAAAATAGTATCTCAGGGTTATTTTAATTTGCATTCCTCTGACCCTAGTGAGGTGTCAGTTTCCCTCTGTGAATTGCATGTTAATATTGTTTTGCCTGTTTTCCTATTGGGTGTCCTGTCTTTTTTCCTCTGTGGTTTGCAGGCGTTCCATTGATAGAAAGTGCTATAACTTGCCTGACTCCTTTCTAAGCACATCAAAAAAGGACTGGGAACAATTTATGTCTGATTAGACCGAAACATAAGTTTAAATATTTGTTGCCCTAACATCACCTGTCCATTTGCATTCTGGGAAAGAAGAGAAGATGGCAGGAGGGAGGTGCTGAGGCAGGTGATTTTATTTGTGAGTGAGAGAAACTCAACTGAATTTAAACAAAAAGGAGGACAGGATTGGCTCACAAAAGTTCAGGGTAGATCAGACTTCAAATGTGGTGAGATACGGAGGTTTAAAAAAGGTCACCTCTCTCCATCTCTTGGTTCTGCCTTCTGCATTGCCCTTGCTCCTGGGCAGGCTTCTCTCTACAGAACTGGAGATGGCCCCTGGGCTCTCCTGGCTAAGGGGTCTGGATGCTTGTGATTTCCATGTCAGAGTGAGTGTTTTAGTGTAATTGAGGGGGGAATTTGTGCTCAAACAAGATTACTCAGATCTAATCGGAATCTACAAAAGTAAAATTTGACCTTAGTAAGTCAAAATTTGACTTTATTAAAATTTGTAACTTTAATAAATTATTAATTTTAGAAACCTAATTCTTCGTTAAGCTTTAAAAATTAGATTACAAATCTTGTCACCTGCTTTATAAATCTAGCAAATTTCAACAATCACTTTTAAGGAGGATTTTGTAACCTAATAAAATTCCCTTAAACATTTAAACTTCACTTATAAGTTTAATATAATCCATTTTCTTTGAAGTACTTCAAATGTCTGATTAACACACAAACATTCCCAAATCTTAGATTTACTGATAAATCAGATGCACTAAAGCTGTACATATGGAGAATCTTAACTTCTCTTAAATGTTCTCATACTCTTTGTGACCTTAGTCAAATTCTCATATTCCTTTCATTTTAAAAATTCAAGTCTAAATCAATTGCCCAAATGTGCTTTTATACTGGAATGACTAATCTGTTAAGTAAGCAAATTCTCTTAAGCATTAATAGTATTACCATTGTTTATGCTACTGCATGTGCACAGTTTGTTTTTATTTCTATTCTTAGCAATCCTGCATACAACCAGAAATCTTGGTGGGGACATAAGATCTGGGGCCACAATAGGAGGGTATTTTTCTCACCACCCAGAGAGAGAAGTGGAGCCCTTTATAACGGCCATTAAGCCAAGAGGGACTTCCAGTCCATGCCTGTCAAATGCAATGGTCTTGCAGGCCTCTCAAATTAAACATCATTTAATTCTGCAGTCAGATTTGAGAATGTAGCCCCACATTCTCAACACTCAATTGGATTCAACAATTAATTCTTTGATTCTATTCTGAATTCTTTTCATATCTTTCCTATCTAGTAGGATCAAAACTCTCATAATTTTGTAATACATTCCACTGGATTCTCTATTCAAAGGCTTGGTTAGAGTCTGCAATCAAAAATCCAAAGTCATACTGATGACACTCACAGCATAGAAAACCTTTCCAAGTGTAACTCACAATTCTAGGTGAGAGAACTCACTTGGTTTGGTTTGTGTCATGTGCTCATTTCTGGAATAATCTCTGTATCCTTGACTATGAAACATTTGGAATAGCTTATCCTGAGAAAAAGACTTTCTCTTCTTCATGGTGACATTAGGAAAAAACATATATTTAACACATACACACATTTATAATTAACTAAACATAACTATATAAAAATATATGTATGTATATCCTATGGATAGTCATCAAGGTGCATAAAATCATGACATGAAAATATGTGTTGATTCTTTATTTAAAGGACATATATTGAATTTTATTAAATGCCTTTCAGAAATAACAAAGATGATCATATTAATTTTTTGTAACTTATTAAAGTGGTACATTATATTAGATTTCCTAATAGTGAAACTTCCCTCCCTAATATGAATCTCACTAGGGCATCATGCATTATTGCTTTAAAGTGCTGATAGAATCATCTGACCAATATTTTATTACATTGATATTTATAACTAAAATCATTCTGTAATTTCTTTTTTCATGGGCTCTCTTTGTCATGTTTTGGTATTATATATAACTCCAATTTTTTAAAACAGGAAGGTTTCTTCTTTACTCTCTGAAACAATTTAAATAAAATTAGAACAATCTGTTCCTTAAAAATTGATAGAATCATTTCTCTTTCTCATTCCCTCTCTGTGTCTTCTTTTTTCTTTCAGTGTTCTCTATTTCTTCTATGATAATTTGTTTAGAAGCCTGATCTTTTCTGCAACCTTTTTTGGCTAATTCTTATTTTCTGAGAAGATCATTAATTGCATACAGATTCTTGAAGGCATTTGCTTAGATTTGAGTAAAGTGTTCTATAATTTTTTAAAATGTCCTCAAGTTAGGTTATTTCTCCATCCTCATTCTTATTTTATTTATGTGCACTTTCTACCCTTTTCCTTGATTAGATTAGATCAGGGTTTCTCAACCTTGGTGCTACTGACATTTGGGGCCAAATGATTCTTTGTCCCGGGAGGCTGTCCTGGCCGTCATTGTATGTTGAGCAGCATCCCTTACCTCTACCCCGCAGATGCCAGTGGCAACCTCTTCACCCCAGTTGTGACAACCAAAAATATCTACAGGCATCGCCCAGTGTCCCCTGGGGTGGGAGGAGAGTGAAGCAAAATCACCCGCGTTAAGAACCAATGGATTAGGTAACGGTTTATTGTGTGTGTGTGTGTGTGTGTGTGTGTGTTTGATTTCATTTTGTGTTTAGAAAACAAGTTCTTGGATTTACTTTTAGTTCCATTATTTTTCATTCTCCTGTTTTATTTATTTATTCTTTTATCTTCATTATTTATTTCAGGTTTTCTTTGGGGCCATTTTGTTTTTGTTTGGCTAAATACTTGGGTGGGATGTCTTGTTGATTTATTATTGTTCTACTGCCCCTTGTGGTGTTACGTGGTACTCAAGTGGGCTTCTGTTTCCTCCCGCCCAGCTCATTCATGCAGGTCTTTTTGTAGCACACAAGAGGTCATTGACTCGTACCATGGAAGTTTCATCACTTTGGAGAAGTCTGTGCCTTTCCAGCTCTTCCCAAGCTTCCCTTCCAGGGCTCTCCATGATTTGGGTTTTCAGTGTTTCCTATTTTATTCAAAAACTGAGTTGCCATTTATGTCAATTTTCTTTGTGCATAGTTCATTTCAGAATGGAGAAGAAAGTAGTAATCTATCATATAGTGCAGAATCCAACATACTAATTGTGTTGATCCACCTGTAGTATTTGTTGTTAATTTTCAATAAGTTTGTGCAATTTGCAGGAACAGTGACTTACAATGTTACTTGCTTAGATCAAATATCAGGCTCTCATCCAAATCTTTTTTTTTTGACTAACTAAATTGTGCTACCACTCTATTATTAGAAATAATAATTAGATAAGCAAACAACAAATCCTAATTGCAATGCTTTAATGATTTAAAATAATACTTTTCTTTCTACAGAGGTATTTCATGATTGATGAGTTATATAAGCCGGGTGGCCCAGTGTTTCTGATTGTTGGAGGTGAGGCGGCTGCTGATAATGTATGGCTGTCCAGGAATGTCTCTTGGATGAAATATGCTGAGAAACTGGGAGCCCTCTGCTTCTTTGTGGAACACAGATTTTATGGACAAAGCCGGCCAACTGTGTATGTTTATGAGTTTTCTGTACTCTTTCTCTAAATAAAATAACACTCTTATAAACTATAATCTTATGTTCAAAACAGAAACTTGAAATGATATATACCCCATCAGTCTCAAAATTCTCTCCTACTAAGCTGAGAGGACTTAATATTAATGAAATTTAAACTCTGAAAATAACCCACCACTCAGAGGCAGTAGTGACCATTTTATTAAAAACAGTTTGTCATTGTTAAGTGTAATGTCAAGTTTTGACTTACGGTGGCAACATAGAGACAGAATATGGAGACTCAATTGTTCTTCAAGATTTTGTCATTGTGTATTGTGTAGTGGAAAAGTATAATTTTTTAAACTTATAATTTATGTCATTATGTAAAATCAAACAAACAAAATGAATTATAAAGTGCTTCTGAAAATTGTAAAAGTATCAAAGTTTGGTCTTTAAATTTCATTTTAACAAGAAGCATGCATTGCTTTTTACAATCCTGAGAATGCTATTAATGTCAGCAAAATGACATCTTTATTATATGAATCGTAATTCCTGGTACCATTACAGTGAAAAGCTATTAATAATTTTGGGTTAATAGCATAGGTCTTTTTCTAGCTTCACAAAGAATGTGATTTTGCAATTCTAAGTTATTAACTTCTTTATGATGTGGTAACAATTCAGTAATTTCACTAGTTCTACTTTTTTCCTCAGAAACTTTGATTTGTGTATGGGTGTTATTGGAATTTTGATATTCTATAAGATGTTTCAAGAGTAGGCGTTCTGTATTGTTCTGGAACAAACTTGTATTGACCAAGTTTACAATTTGTGTCGATGAGGTCAGAAACAATAACCAACTCAAACTCTTAATTTAATTAACCTGTAAAATATGAAAGAGATCCAGTTGATTGTTTTGGGGGCAGAGTTGGTCTTTATTTGATGGGGCAAAGCTTATGAGCCCTGAGTGTTTACAGCTATTCTCCTTCCTCATTTGCTACAGACAGTGCTGTACGTGCCAGGTCCCTTTCTCATGCTCACCCTGCTCCCTAATCCCCAAAGTGCAGAACTTGATGCTACCTGGGAAAGACATTAGGTTGATCCACATAAAGAAAAAATTCTAGAGAGAGTGGAAAAAAAAAAATCCTAGAGTTGAGGCTAAGAGTTTGGCTTATGAGATTTTCCTAAATAGAATTAGGAGCAAAAGAAGGAGATTTTGAGAAGTTTTAGGGTGGGTTATGGCTTTTATCCTCCTTGATATTCTTTGAGGTGCACCTGCTAGGAATGCATTTCCCTTTTAAATACTATCAATTGTTGAATTGTGCTTCTTTAAATAATGACTTCATAGACTGAACCCTAAGCAATGTGACACCCTTCACCAATTTATTCAGAGGATCTATCTATAAAGGAAATTGTAAGTTGTCAGTGGTTAGAAAAATCTCTGTTTATTTTTGAAATAATAAGTTGTTATATAATTTTTTAAAAAAATCAAATTTTTTAGCATGAACTACTCTGCCCCAGACTGCTATTTGTCATGCTAGATGATTGTCGTGTAATGTGATAGGGATTCTTACTGTATTAATCTTTGGATAAAATTTGTGAATCATATAATATGATCCCTTTTTTGTGTGGTATGTTTTCATAATTTCTTTTTCTGATTGAAAATTTGCATTTGGGGGAACATATAGAAGATTATAAAAAAAGAAAGACATGTTACTCATAATCTGACCTATCAGAGATAATTATTGATAAAATCTTGATACATAATTTTTTTCCTCTTTTTCTGTGGTTAAATATATAGATTTTTTTTTTCTAAAATAGAGTCAAACTGTGTAAGGTTTTATATCCTTTTTTCCTCATAACATTGTTGTAAGCATTTTTCCATAACATTAAATGGCTTTCAAAATGATTTACAAAGATAGTGTAGAAATTATATTCTATTTGATGGATAAGTTAAATTCATGTAACCATTCTCATTATTTACGTTCTTCCTTCTTTTCACAATTGTGAATAACCCTGCAGAGAACACCCCAGTGCATAAATCTTTTTGTGCATCTCTGTTTGTTTTTTTAAAGGTTACAATGTGTTTTCTTTAGGATAAAGTCTGGCTCTCACAAGACCCTAAACAGCAGACAGAATTTTTCTCCTTCTCATATAAAAGTCCAGAAATAGGCAATTCAGGCACATACAGATCCCAGGCTGGTTCCATCTGCTACATCATCCTTTCATAGCCTCCTGTCCTCATGGTCTGAGAAGGAGCGCCAGCCATCATATCTATGCTCCAACCAGCTTGGTGGGGAAGGTGTAGAAGGAAGGGAGAAGGGCACATGCCAGGTGTCTTTCAGATTTCCTGGAAGCCGCTGCAAAACAGGTCATTTATACTCTAGGGGCCAGAACTTGGTCACATTGACCACATAGTGGTTGAAAAATGTAGTACTAATTCTATGAGCCTAGCTGAATTTATTCTTCCCCTAAGAGAAGAAGGGGAGAATGAATATTTGAGTCCACCTTGCAGTCTCTGGCACAGATTTCCAGAAGTGAAATTACTGGGTCAAATGCTCCCTTACCTTCTGCAAGGCCCGTGACGTAGGGGGCGAAAGTGTTCCCCAGAAATGATTTCCCACTTTACTCTCTCTCCAGTAGTGCACAAGATTGTCTGCCTCATCCAGTGCTGGCCAACATTTAATATTATCATCAAAACAAAATATTTGACAGATTGATAGGAAAAAAATACATCATCATTATATTTGCATTTTTATAATTATTAGTAGGGCTACCTTTTTTTCATGTGTTCACTGGATGTCTGTATTTCTTCTTTGTGAATTGTTTTTTTATGTCCTTAGCCCATTTTTTGAGATACGCATTCAGCCCCTTGGAGCACTATGCTGCTTGGAATGAGTAGTAAAGAGAGGGGAGGGTCAATCCTTTCTTTTGGAGCAGAGGATTAAAAACAACCTTAACACAAACAACAGACTTCCTTAGGCTTATAGGAAACCCTGTTGAACAACAGCTCAGTGGTAAATTGTTATTCCTTAGGAAACCCATTGGCTTTGTCTGGATGTTAGCAGACAAACCAGAAAGACCAGGAAACACCCTCCACGCAATTAACCATGAATTCTCTAAATTCTTGGAAAACAGTGAAGCAATGCCAACTTACCTCTTTCAAATATGAGCTACCCTTGGAATGAGGCTGATAAGTTGATTGTGCTGTTTCCATTTGCACAGAGCAGGAGGAAAGAGTGTCTTGTGATGGGAGAACCTCCGGAATTCCTACCCAGGGCTGAGGGTGGGAATCGTACTCAAAACGAGACTTGAGAAATGGCAGCTCCTTTTGCTTTCTGCCGCCTGCGTTTACGTGTCACCGTTACCCAGACTGTTCTTCACGTCTGTGTGAAAACGGTCGAAGTGTAAGGGAGAAGAACCTCAATATGCTTTCCACGTTTGCATTTGGCCTCGCAGTCAAGCGTGTGCTAAGTAGCCTGTTAGCCCCCTCTGACCGTCGCCGTAAGCAAAGCATGTCTATGTTTTCGTTGCAGAGACCTGAGCACCTCCAGCCTTTGCTACCTCAGCAGCAGGCCGATCTTGCCAACTTCCGAAACGTCATGGCCAAGAAGATGGGGCTCACCAACAACATGTGGGTCACATTTGGTGGTTCTTACACAGGAGCCCTTGCAGTGTGGTTGAGAATGAAACACCTCAACCTGTTTGCTGCGGCTGCGGGCAGCAGCGTGCCGCTCCTAGGAAAAGCTGATTTTTATGGTGAGTTTACGTTTAATGTAGAAACAGATTTCTGTAAGTAGAAACAGATTTCTGTGAGTAAATAGACCCACAGAGTCATCCAACTTGACCTGTGTCCACCTCCAGCCCCCACTGCGTGATGATAGCTCCACGAGAGGTACACAGGCCACACACAGTTGACAGTTGTTTATTTCTAAAGGTAACAGATCGGGTTGGCTTTACAATGGGTTATCTCAGTTGTGACTTGAAGTGTGAAGGACGTCAGAATCTAGAATTTCTAAAGAAATGAAAGAAAAGCTCTTATTTTTGATAGGTGCAATTTTCTAATTTCAGAGTTGCCTTTTAATTCTTCTCCTTTCTATAACCTGGCAATAATTAACTATTTTATGGCAGATTACATACAATTAATATCTTGGGATTTGGGGTGTATCTGATGAAACACCCATCATTCACATTAAACTGGGAAAGGCATAAAACTTCTGATCAGATAGATACTTCTGAAACAAGTAATTTCAGATGCACTTTAAGTAGAATTTGCTTTAATATTGAAATGTTTCAATGTGAACAAGTATTAAATAGCATACTATTTCCAGTTTCTGTAGCCTCCCTATAAACTCATTCTTTTCTAAGTCTATAAAACCCCCAAACTGAATCTTTCTTCTCTTCCCTCTTTTAGAAAGCAAAACTGTGTCCCGGTTGATTAATCCACCAACACTTGCAGAATATGGCTTTACTTCTCTGCTCTCATATTGACTTTTTGTTCCATCCTGACAAAATCATTTAATTTTTCAATTTCTAGATCTCTATATTAAAAAGGAGGTCAAAGAGAACTTTAGAAGAATTAAATTGTTCTGGTGCTTGAATTATCAAAATCAAATTATACTAAATGACCTTGTTTAATTTTTTTTTCCTGTATTCTAGAATACCTTGAAGTCGTTCAAAATTCTCTGGCTGCACATAACAGTGAATGCCCAGAAATGGTGATACAGGCTTCTGACGTGGTGGCGGAGATGCTGAAAAGCCCAGAAAACCATGATAAGCTGAAAAGAGATTTCAGGTGAGTGAAGGTTTCTGCATGAGAATGCGGAGGGAATTGTAGGCCCTGCAAACCTGACGTGGACTAATTTTTTACCATTACTAACATTCCCTTAAGTTAAAACCTACTGATTTGAGGACTTTGGGCTCTCAAAACCATGAGGTGGGTCAAGGAGTCTCTTTTACACCAAACACAAGTATCTTTTACACTTGAGATTTTTTTCCTCCTGTACATGAAAGTCTTATGTTTGGTTGATTGCTTTGAGTGTAGTTTAAATAACAGTAAAAGAGGTTCTTACCAGAAAATAGGAGAGTTCTATTGAAGAGAAGAATGTAGAAGAAAGCAACGTATCATTAAAGGATATATAGGAATGGTTTTCACTGTCTCCTTGAAGAGTGATCACATACTATTGTCTTGGAAGACAGTCCCTCAAAGGCCAGTGACAGTTGAATACTTTAATGGGTCTTAGGATCAAGAAAAAAAGGAGGGCTTAGGGAACAGTTTTGTCATAGGCCAAAGCCTAAAGAAAGGTCAAGGAGGCGCATCTGGCACTGTCTGAGGATATGCTTTGTAAAAGGAGAATTTTGCTAGCTATGAAGGGACCTGAGACATAGAAAACTCATGTTCAGACTTTGTCAACCGTTGCTCACATTTTTGTCCCTCCTTGGTTTCTCAAAGATTAATTTTGATAATAAAATTCACCAGTGTGGTGGAAGACAGGGGGAGGGACCAAGGAAGGTCATGTCCTTAAATTACCCTTTCTAGATGGCAAAGGTCCCTTGATAGTTACCGAAGGTCAAATGAAAGGTTCTATATCATTCAGGAAAGGGGGTTGTTATTTTGGGGGAGGCTCATCAAATCTCCTGGTTGTTGTGGTCATTTGGATTGTACATCAACTTGGATTAGAGGTCACTTAAAAGCTCACAACATTTAGGTAAAGAAACTCTACAACAGGAAAAAGAAAACATTCCAGCGCATTCGGTCATTCTCAAAACACTTCACGGTTGTTCTAAGGAATCACTCTAGCACCTAACACAACAGAATTGTTATGGGCCGCCTTTTCTTTTAATCAGATGAAATTAAAATTTTGCAATCTTTTAAAACAGTGTTATGACCAATGAAGCTTCTCCAGGTGAAAGTTTTTAATTTATGCTAACATTTAAACCATAGTTTTTGGCTATTTCTTTTGAAATTCCTTAATACTTGACTTGACATTGCAAACCAGGATCTTATTGATCCTTTCCTTAGAGGCTCATTCTAATGAGATCCAGAATATAGGTTTTATCCCCATATGCTCTGTTTTGTGCCATGAAAGAACTTCTAGTCCCATCAATAGTGAAGGCATTGATGTAAATCTAGCACCTCTAATGGGAAATCAGCTTAAATACACAGCCAGTCAATGGTGAGTCCGTGGCAGACCTCGAGTAAATGATGTGGGGATGAAGGCTTTTTGTGGAAGCTGCACCACATCTTTCAGGTGCGGGACACTATCTTGAGTCCTGATGGTTGAGCCCTGAAGGTTATAACAAACCCTCTACCCCACTTGTCTCTTCTGGACTAGCTAGTGGGCTGGCCATGCCCCATGGGATCCTTGAAGCTGGACCTCACAGGGATCTAAGAGAACATATTGTCCAGTTCAAAGCTAAGGAAACTGGAGCCCAGAGATATTTGGCCATCAGGTTTCTGGATGGCTAATTGAGGGTAAGAATGCAATCTGCAACCAGGAGATGGTTCCTTCCTCCCTCTCTCCCTTCTTTCCTTTTTTAGAGGCAGACTCTCACTCTGTTGCCCAGGCTGGAGTGCAGTGGTACTCCTAGCTCACTGTAGGCTTGAACTCCTGGGCTCAAGTGATCCTCCTGCCTCGGCCTCCCAAAGTGCTGGGATTATAGGTGTGAGCCACTGCTCCTGGCCCCAAGAAACAGTTTGTTCCACCATGTGAAAGACACAGCAGCTGTGATTATGTCATATGTACCATGACCAAACCTGACTATCACAAATCCACAGTGAATTTAGAAACACATAGTAGGGAATATAGCTTCTAAAAAGTACTTCTGATTTCTAGGAATAAATTCTATTTTGGGGAAATCTGAAATCTCCTAGTGCGAAATATATCTAAACATTGAATCACATTCCAGCTCAGGGAGGATGGGGCAGCATCAGGCAGCTCACATTTTGAAACTGTGGAGAAGTATCAAGGTTCCAACACCACAGTTCACTTCCAAACCCAAAGTCCATTGGGATAAAGGTAGGATCGGGGCCAAAATGATGAAAACAAGTATTCTAGGCCAGGCTGGGTGGGAATCTTTTGGAAGCAGATGTGGAATAAGTCTTAAGGGCCACAGAGTTAGAAAGGTAGAAAGGGCTATGAGCAAAAGAGATAGAACTTTTAATTCTTCTTAAAAATTTCTGCATCATTATTACATGGTATTTGGGCTTTTTAATATTTGTACACACATGTGTGTACAAACACACAGGAGCACAGTAGCACTGATGTCTACAGAAAATTTGGATTATATTGACCAATATAACTGGAAAGATAATTGTCTTTTAACATTTTCATTGTTTTCATGGTTATAAGAAGGTCTAAACTGCTGAAACATTAAAATTTTAACAGAACTATATTGCTTGAGAAATAAAGATAGATCTATTTTAATCCCATCCCCAGAGGTAATCATTGTTAATAATCTGGTATCTACTCTTTTTTCCAGAATTTTTTTCTCTGTATCTGCTAATATAGAATGAATGTATATGCACACAAATGCACTTATCATTTTATGCAGGAATTAGACAAGGACATAATATTGCTCAGTAATTTCCAAACAATAGGCCTGAATACCTAAAATAAAAATAGGAGTTTATTTTCTTTGGTATGTTTTCTTTTCACATTTATTTTAATGGAAACAAAGTAAAATATTAAAGGAGGTTAAAAAATGAAAATTAAAGTTCTGACTCTAGAATAAGCCTGATAAAATCACATTACTACAAAACCTTAATGAGGAGGGCAAATGAGTTTCATTAATAATAAATGATAATAGTAAGAGGTAACCTTTATTGAACTTTTATTTTGTGTCAGATCCTATTTTGAGCAATTTATAAGAATTAGTTAATTTTTTTTTTTTTTTTTTGGATACAGGATCTGACTCTGTTGCCCAGGCTGGAGTGCAGAGGTACTCACAGCTCACTGCATCCTTGAACACCTGGACTCAAGCAATCCTCCTACCCCAGCCTACCTCATGGCTGGGACCACAGGCGAAAGCCACTGTGCCTGGAAGGAATTAGTTAATTTAATTAGTGATCAGGAAAGCTAAAAAGCAGAGAGTAAATAGGCATTTATAGCAATTTGAGAGTATCGACTGAGTAAGTAGTTAACAGTGTCACGGAGCCCAAGAAAGAGACCGTGATGATTAGCATGTGCAGAGCATTTTAAGGCCAGTTGTCATAAATTGTGTAAACATGGTCTGTTCAGTACTAAATATATTACTAAATCAGTGATAATAGCTTGCAGATGTCATTTCATTCATATCTATTATAAAAATACCAAATTTATATTTTTAACTTCTCATTCTTAGTGTGGTGTTTCATTCGCAATGACATAAAAAGGCTTTTACAAACTTTGTTATAAAACTTTAGAAGTTTAATCTTGGTTTAAAATACTTTAAATAGAATTACTTTAAAAACTGCCATGGTACATAAAGTAAGCTGGAATTATATTTACAAACCATTCCCTTTGAAAAATAAAAATGTTGGCCAGAACTGATAACTTGGCCAATATAAACCTGCTAGAAACAATGTAAACTATTTAAAGTCTTGGGTTGATACTAGCATTGGTTCATTTTGTTTCTACATTTGGGATTTGAAACTTCAGTGGAATGGAAATCAAAATTATATTCATGCTTTTCTTTCCCTCAGAGTGTGTGAAACTCTGCAAATTAACTTGGAAATGGATTCAGCCTATTTCCTGGACCGTCTGGCGAGTCCTTTTATGGAGGCTGTTCAGTTTAATAGAGAGGACACATCTTTTGGGGTAAGCAAAATGGGGAAAGGAAGAAAAGGGCTGAGGGAGAGAGAAAGGACAGAAAATAAGTGGGTGTTCTCTTACTGAGAGCTGTCAAAGTCAGGTGTAGGTTAGAGAAATTAGACTGAAGAGTCTGCTTTTCCAGATACATAGGCTATGGGCTTCTCTTTAGACATGAGCAAATAAACACACATCTCCAGTCTTCAGGACCATGAATCGTTTAGTGTGGAGTTGGCACAGGTTCAGTGATGAGCACACCTTTTACTACATTATTTCAAAATTCTACATTTTACTCATTTCTTGTGTTAAAATATTTAGAAGCTATTTCAAAACATAAAATAATGATTAATGTGTGCCAAAACATAGCCACTTCTTGTAATCTTTGATTTAAACTAATATGGTATAATTTATTTCCTACTTTTTGCTGGATTATAATCTTAAAATTTTCTACAAAGAATAATTATATGAAAAACATTTATGAGGCAAAATAAAATTTTACTTTAAAGAAAAACTTTAGACAGTGGTCTAAACTTAGACAGTGGTCCCTACTGAATTTGTAAAACCAAAAGCTTAACTCACACATATATGTATGTAAATATGTATATATCTAAATACATATTATATATATATGTTTAACCATGTAAGCCTCTGTATTTTTAATAATGCCTGTGCTTGGTTCTTTTCAGAAGAAAGTGTGTAGGAATAATTAGACCTCGCCAGAGGAAAACAGTTGCCAGCGTGAGGCCAGCACTGTGTGGCAAATGCCCTCAACAACTCCACCCCGAAACTGCAGTTTCAAGTGGTCTGAAATGAATGAAGTCATCTACAATTACTTTCCTTCCCAGCAAAATACACCTGGATAACTTTGTTTAAGTGACAAAGGTCACAATTTCCCTTTTCTTCCTTTTGGAAGTAGCCTTCAGATTTTCCCCAGGGTAATTCAGAGACAGATTTGGCATGTGCCGCACAATTTGCATAGTCTTCATTTAGTTTGCATACTTGGCGTAAGTCTTTCTATTACTTTAAATAACTGAGTTGACTGAATATGCATTTTTATGTTTTTATGGATATGCAAGATCCACATTTTAGCACCAATGCCTTCCCCTGTAATTTATATAGGGAGGGGTTCTTGGCTTCTTTTATCCATGTATCACTAATTTTATGCCCACCAATTTCGCTTCTGACTAAAAGGAAGGTGGTTGCTTGCTTTATCTCTGGGGCATTAGGTGTCCTGTTTCTTGGGGAGGAACTCTCTGCAAAGGTGACAATTGGTCCAGAACTTACTGGCTGGTCTCCAGCGATCTGGAAAATGTTCAGAGGTGAATTTCCAATGCAGATAGAATTGTTACCAGAAGGCCAAGAGCATGCATTTTGATCTTTGGCCAATTAATTAGACTTGTAAAAATAGTAAATTTGCCCAGAAATGAACACTGAAGCTCTCTGAATTGTTCCATTTAGTTAATGAACAATACTGATAACACCTTCCATAAACCGAGGACTTAGCTGGCCTCAGCCCTATGCTAAGTAGTCTCTGCTCTTTCTCTTCTGTAATCCTCACAAAATCCCCATGTTAGTTTCAGTTTACAAGTGAGGAGCTGAGACTTGAGTGGTTTCAGTGGTTTGTCCAAAGTGAAGTGAACAATGGGCCAGGTTCATTGAGAACCTGTCTCACTCCCAAGGCCCTCGCTTACTTGCCCTGCCATTGTAGTCCCTGTTCACACCTGGACAGGGGTGTTGATCAATTCAGGCCTGTTGATCAATTCCACGTGTAATGAAATTAGAGCAAGCACTCTAATTCTCGATCCAATGGTTGAGATCCAATGGTTAGATCCAATCTAATTCTCTCTCAATCCAATGATTCCATTCTCCTGTTTTTTTCCTAAATTAAATGTTCACACTGTCATGAGTATGGCATCAATTTACTGAATACTGATTCTGTGCCAGCCTTTCTGCCGGGCAGTTTCATAAACTTTATCTCATTTGTTTGAAATAATAGCTCTGGAGGCGAGCATTTTAGCTCCATGACTCTAGTTAAGAACACTGATGCACAGGGAGGTAATCACCCGGCTAACTAGGGACAGCTATGAAATCACTAATTCAGCCCAGCCTGCTGGTGCCACAGCAAGGTCTCCCTGGAGCCGATGGTCTTATGTATGAAAACCAGCGTCCTAATTCACACACTCACTTTGTTCTTGACCAGCCAACCAGATTCCTTCCTTCAGCAGATGTTGGCTTAGTTTTTTTAAAAACAAACCGCACCCGATAATTCTGAGTGCAGTTTCATGGAAAGTGACTAAAAGACATAGGTGGAAAGACTTGACTTTTCTCTTTGATCCTTCATTTAAAGTTTGCTAAGTATACTTGTGTTTTGTTGTTGTTGTATGTGTGCTTTTTAAGGGACTGTACTGTTCTTTTAGGTCAGAGAATCTTAGAACAGTTTTGGACATGTGTGGGTTGGTAACTGCAAATTTCAAATCTTCTGTCTTGCCATTTTAAAAGAAAATCAATCTTACATTCTGAGAATGCACTAAAATTAAACATAGAGGTTCCTTTCACATTAAGGAGTAGGACGTGGTTTGAAAATCTTGTGGCTTTTTAAAATCCTGACCTGAATGTATAGATCTACTGTGAAGATTGACGTTTGTTCCTAGAGAGCCTCAGAGAAGCAAGGAAAAACCATTTATTCCATGACACCTAACACAGTGCCACTCATACAGTATGCACTCAGCAAATGCGTTATTGAAGGCTTCTTCCCCTGGTTCAACCAAAAACATCTAATCCATGCCTTGGCATAATGGAGCTTCAGCCATACGTTGTCAACCAACTCGCTGGAGGCCCCTTGATACGTGAGCTATATTGAGCTATGTGGCTAATGTAGAGCTGGCTGAAGTTGGGTTTGGCAGCCGAATCCTCCTGACGACAGGGAAGCTGAGCTTCAGACTTCAGGGTTTGCCGGACCCCCCAAAGCCCAGACTTACTGCTTAGCTGAAAAGCCACTACCCTGCTTTTAAGGTGAAGGGTGATTTTGGTGCCAGGTTATTTCTCTGTTTCCCTCTTTGGGCTGTTCTTAGCGGCTGATCATTCCTGCCACTGGAATGCACTTTCTTATTGCTTCTGCACAACCTTGCGAGTTCAGCTCCTCCAGAAGCCGCCTGTAATTCCTTAACCCCACGTGGCTCTCCTACTCACAAAGTCCCACCAGCAGCTAATTTTCATGTATTATTTTGTGCCTTATGTCTTGTCTTTTCATCTAGACTGGCTTTCCCAGGGACAGGCATGCCACCTTGTATTTCTGTGTATCACAGTCCTGAGAATATGGCAAATGTACAAAGCTTTATCACTTGAGAAAGTCGCAAAAACACAGTATTCACTCATAGGCCAAGAATCCCAGAGATCCTGTGCCTTTGCTAAAGCAAATCAGTAGTTGTAAGAAATGTCTCTCATGCAAGGAGATTATCTTCTTCTTCTTCTTCCTTTTTTTAAATATCCCTGCAACCCAGTTAGGTGAGTTGAGTCTTTTTTTTTTTTTCCCCATCTTTTACAAGGGAAAAATCAAACAAGAAATAGCCCTGTATGATCCTCTTCCAGGCTAAGTAACCCAGAGTCTCATCCTGTAGGAATTTGTATTTATTTTACTTGTATCTTCTTTAAATAAAAGCAACCACTTTAGACATTTAAAATAAGTTTCAAATTTAAATTTCATTTAGACTTGAAAGCTAGTTCTATGTCTATTATTTTTTAAAATTTTAGCATTTTTTGTCCATGTATATTCTTTAAAATACTTTTTCTTAAATTGAGGTATAATTTGCATGCAGTGAATTTAGTGTATAGTTTTGAGTTTGACAGACAGAGGCAGTCAAGTAACCACAGCCACAACTAAGATATGGAACACGTCCATCATCACCCCACCAATTTCTCCCAGCCTTTTACAGTCAATCCCTTCTCCCACCCCAAAGCAACCACTAATCACTGTTCTGTTCCTATCATTTTGCCTTTTCCAGAATGTTCTAAATGGAATCATGCAGCGTGTAGCTTTTTGAGTCTGTCTCCTTTCACTTAGTATATTGCATTTAGATTCATCCATGTTGTTGCGTGCATTGGGAGTTTATTCTTTTTTATTGCTGAGCATGCATATTCTTTAATGGGTGGTTGGAATCTTGCTTTTACAGGATCTGCTGGGACCCAGGGTCACTATCGATGACCTGTGTGTGATCATGACCGATGCCTCCCTGGGTTCGTCCTGTGACAGATACGCAGTGGCTGCGCAGCTAGTGGCTGACGAGCACAGCGTGCTGTGCCAGGACTTTAGTTACAAGAAATACATGGAGGTCCTGGCTGACCCCTCCTGGGAAGGCCCTGCTGAAGAAGGAGGTAAAGTGTTGCCTGGCGACATTTGGAATCTGCATTTGAGGGTTGAAAAAAGTGGGTATAGGCCACCAGCCTTAAACATTCTTGGAACACAGATTCTGAACACGGAATTCCGCATAGGGAGGAATTAGCAAAGAGGAAGTACACCCCCTTGAACAAGTGGCAAGGGGGTGCAGGACCTCACTAGTAACTTTCCTTACACAGAAAAGACAGAAACTCTCCGGGGTCAAGAAAGATGCCTCACAGTGCTTCTCAGAAGTGTGCTGTTATTTTTTAACAAAATACTGAAACACAAACTGAAACAATAGCTATTAAAAGCAAGAAAGTACTCTATCTGAAGTTCCTTGTAGGGTTTCTCATTCTTGGGTAGACCTGATAATCACCCAGGGAGCTTTTTAACAACACCAATGCCCTGCCCCACGCCAGAGGGTTAGTATTTATCAGAATTTAAAATCCCCCTAGGAGGAGTTATTTACATTTTCTTCTATGCTATTTTTTTGCTCATTACTCCAGGGGGGTGAATTAGAATCCAGGTAGACTAGTAGAGTCCCGTGCCTTTCCTGAGAACGAAGGAAGCCCTGTAGCAAAAGTGTAGGCAGGGCTTCCTGCTACAGATGTTTAATTCTCTTTCGGGAACTAAGTGAGGCGGGACCTGAGAGGGTGTTCAGCCAGGAAAGAGTGTGAAGGCTACAGCTGCTGCCAGTGTGCAGAGGGAATAGGCTCAAGTGAGAGAAGTCTTAGAGAGGGTGAAGTTTAAGCTGTAAAATCTGTTTGCCTCTCCTGCTAGACTGTCAGCAATCTGAAGCCAAAGACTGTGTCCTGTTCATTTTTGTATCTCTAGTGTTTGGGATCATGCCTGGTGCAAATAGGGGCTCACAAACATTGGTGGAGATATTGAAGGATTGACAGCCTTGAATGAAAGCATTGCTTGTTAAAAAGAAGCTTCAATATCTCATTATTGATTCTTTTATTTGACTATTTGTGTTTAGCACTAGTTTCTCATAGTGGAGGGCAATTTAATTGTTCAAATGTGGTAGACACCATTAGAACGTAACTCATATTTTTATGGAGTTAGATACACCTGCAGGTATATAATTATGAGTAATACATGCATGGTTTGGATTTTGTATACATACACATACATATATACATATTTATAGGTGTATGTGTATATATATACACAAAACCCAGCCCATAGGCTGAGCGGTTGTCTTTTTTTTAAGCCTACATCATTATAGAGTAGTGTGCTTGCACATCCCTATCAAATGTAAATATAAAAAGGTAATTAGGGAGAATGAAATTGATAAGAAAAGAAGAGAAACTTTAGCCTTCCTATTATATTTGATACACACCAAACCTTCCAAATAAATGTCTTGCAGAGGTCAGAGCTAGAAAATTTCTTGAGATTATGGCTCCAGGATGTATGGACTTGGAAAATCCCAAATTGATTCCCAAGACATGTTTTTAATTTTGGGGACCTGGATTTTCCCAGAATCTAACTCCTTCTCTGCTCCTCTTCCATGGTTGCTACCTGCTCTTGGTGGGATTATTAGAATGGCCTCCTGACCCGTCCGTGCCTCTGCACTGACCCTTACTCTTCTTCTAACTCAGCAGCTGTAGTGATTCCTAATGAACCAAGCAGATCTCTCCAGCCTCTGCTCAAAACGGTGCAACGATCACCATTCCCCTTAGAGGAAAAGCCACTGTCCTTATAATGCAGGCAAAGTCCCATCCAGTCTGACCTCCTTCCCACCTGCTCTGGGGCAGGCACATTGGCCCGTGATGTTCCTGGACGTGATCTTCCTTACTCCTTCACCTCCTTCAAACCTCTGCTTACATTCCCTTCTCAATGATGCTCCCCCTGTCCTTTCCATCTCAAATTGCAATCTGTCCTCCCCACTTCCAGGCACTCTGGATCACTTTTTACTATATTTTTTCCCTGCTTGCTAAGAGCTGTAAACTCTTATGCGATGCCTCGGTTCTTGATAGAGTGGCTAGCCTTTAGATGAATCACGTTTCCCAACTGTTATTCATGATTCTGATTCATTGGTTTAGTTTCCAGCCAGGCACTGTGATAGCTGCTGGGGTTGGGTGCTTTCATAAGAACCTGTGCAAGAAGGTTGGAGCATCTCTGAAAATAAAACAGACAATAGTAAGGGGAAATGGTAAGGGAGAAAAACTTCGGAAGAAGCAATATTTGAGTTCAGGTGGCAGGATGAGCAGAAGTTTGCAAATCAGACAAGGAGAGGCATGTTGTTCTAGGTTGATAAGAGCAGAAGTAGAAAAGACACGGAGATGTGGAGCCGCCCTGGGGCTAGACCACTGGATGAGGTGTAGCTCCAGAGACCAGTGTAGGGGTGGCACCGCGGTGGCAGGAGGTAAGGTTGGACCAGTGGGCAGGGCCACCATGAAGAGCCTTTATATGCTCTTAAGAAGTCTGGACTCAATCATACAGTCCGTGGAAATCAATGACTAGGGAAGGGAAGTTCGTGCATGAGGTTTAGAATATTTTTCCAAAGGCCTTGAGGGTGTAGAGAGAACAGGAGATAACGAGGCAAGGAACCCGGTTTAGAGGCTGTAGTGACAGTTCATGTATGAAATGATGAGAGCGTTGCATTCAGCAGGGGCAATGCCTGTGGGGACCAGAGAGCTGGGAGATGATACTGGCAGGACTTAGTGGCTACAAGAGGGTGAGAGGTAAGGAGGACCCCGGCTGGATCTCATTTCTTTCCGCCTAGGGAGACAGTGAAAGAGGGCACACAGTGGAAAAGACGTCTAAGAGTAAGGAGTCTAGTCAGGGTGATGTATCATTCTCTTTTAAATGTGTAACTTTTGAGGTTCCAGTGAAGATGTCTAGAGGGCATGGTTTGCAGGCGAGAGAGAGGTTGGGCTGGAGGAGAGATTTGGAGTTAGCAGCCAGGATTAGGGTCCTGGGGAGAAGAGGCCCGAGAGAGCACCAGTGTGTGAAAGAGGGACAGAGAGGGGCTGAGCCTGAGTGAGGCAGGAGGAAATCCGAGAGAGGCGTGCGGCAAGCCAGGGGCGGGCTCAGAAGGAGGTCTTGGCGCGCAGCATCAAATGCCACAGAAGCAGGAGGAGGATGTAAAGGTATCTGTTGGAGACCTGAGGGTGTGGAGAAGGTGACAAATGAGTGTATCAAGTGCACATCACTCACTCAAGAAACTTGGCGGTGAGAAACAGAGATCCTGAGAAGAAGTCAACTGGGGAGGGAGGCAGAGAGCGTGGAACATGCTCCGGCAGAGGCTGGAAGTAGAGCGAGGAGGGTGGACAGACCCCTGGTGCTGAGAGCAAGGGGAGGGGGCTCCCTCAAGAGCGTGTGGGGGCCTTGGCAGCGTGCCTGACCACAGGACACAGTTGCAGCTGGTCGGCGTGGTCACGTTTGGACACGACTAAAAAACATCTATGGAAACGTGAGCTCCAAATTGCTCTCCTAGGGTGTGAGAATGTTGTAAAATAGACTCCTTTAAAATTTCAGGTCTTTTTCTGGTCACAAGTGAAATGTCATTACTCTTGAGATAATCGATGTTTTGCTTTGTATCCAGGCAGTGGTTGTATCAGATGTGCACTGAATTTGGCTTCTATCCGAGCTCGACTTCGAAGAACCAGCCCTTCTCTGGATTCCCTGTGAGGTAGAGGATCTGCCTGGAGTTCTGTTTGCTGCTAGAATTCCTGATTGCAGGTCGTGTCTATGTTTTCAGGAAGGATTATATTGACCAGATTGGCCAAGCCTAAGTCAGTGAAAACTTAAGGGAGAAATCTTCCAGATGGAAGTTTGAGAAGTCACAATAAGATATACAAAATTAAAACTCAGTTTCTTAAATTCTCTCTGTTTTGATCTCAAACTCCAGAGGGTCATAAACATTAATGGTTCTCTGTGATCTAAGCCAGGGTATACACTACCATTTCCTGTCCCAATTGCTGGCATTGCTGAGATACTTCTCTTAATATTCGTTTACTAAAAATGTTCTTGAGATATCAATTAAAAAACCCAATTCAGAAACAGAAGCTACATCAAAGATGCAAATAAAATACACATTCTTAGCAAGGAATGCAAGGTGTCCATGTATTTTACCTTTTAGATTAGGCAAGGTTTGCTGGAGAGATGACACCAGGCCTCTAACTTCAACCTGGTCTATTAGTAATCTTTTGTTCTTATTTATTGGTTTGGTTCAGCCGAGCATAGTCCCTGCCTTCAAGGAAGTTCCCATTAGAAACTGAAGTTGTTAGAT
Organism: Avahi laniger; assembly: GCA_963575035.1. NCBI lineage: Eukaryota > Metazoa > Chordata > Mammalia > Primates > Indriidae > Avahi > Avahi laniger. The sequence goes on from CAUYSK010112318.1 coordinate 81,243, forward strand.
ATGGAGGAGTTTAGAGCCATTTTCAGCCATTTCCTATTTCTTTCTTTTACCTTTTTTTTTTTTTTTTGGTATGAGGAGCAGAAGGATATTGGGGGTGTGTATGTGTGTGGGGGGTAGTTTGTATGTACCCCAGCACCAAATGTTGTCTAGGTGAAGCCCATAATTTCTTCTCTCCAGCTCCCCAAATGATGCAGGGGGTGTCCCAATGAAGGGAGGAAAGCCCCCTCAACTCACTGAGTGAGTTCTTGGCTTCGTGCAGGAAAGAATTCAAGAGCGAGCCAACTAGCAACAGGAAAGTTTATTGGGAGACACACACAACAGATCCTACTCCACAGAGTAGGGGTCCTCTCCCGGGCAGGAGGGGCTCCCCATATGAGACAATGATAACGTTTTTAAATGTTCAAAAACCCCATTAGGAAACAGCTGTATATGGCCAGTATTGTCTTGTGGTCAGGCCTTAAAAGTTAATCATAAACTGCTGTCACAGAAAGGCAAGTGCAAACAGTTTGTAAGGCATCCAGCTTAGTAATTCAGGTGGTCCTGGGCTGGCGACTTGCTAGTAACTTCCTTTTTCAGGGTGGTTAGTGTCTACGATAAGTCAAAGTGGCTGCACTCAGGCTCTCTCGACCTTCCTTCTCTGCCTTATCCCTACATTAAAACCTCTCGGCTCCCCAGTGAGGAGGAAGGTAGCCCTGGGTTAGCAAAGTCAGACAAAGACCAGGTCACATGTTTTCGAGAGGTCCCTTGGCCAAGGCACGAACAGCACAGCCCGGATTGGGACAAACACCCCTTCCTATGTCTCTTCGTTCTGAGCTGCTGGATGTGAGGAAGCCCAAAGTCCAGGCACCTGTTTCTCTTTTGTTTCCTTTGGATTCACTGCCCACCCAGCCCCTCTCCAGGATGCAGGAGAAGAAGCTTCTCTCCTCTTTTGATTCCTCCTTCAATTTCTCATTATTATGACATGTGCTTGCAACTAACAATTGCCATCTTGCTTTTAGACCTTATTTTCTTTTAACTCCTTTCCATTTCTTGAAACTTTTTGGGATGCAACTTAGCTGGAATATGCAAACCCTGGCTAAATATATCTTTATAAAACAAGTCCAAGAAGCCAAAAGTTCACTTTCGACTGAGAGGTATACTGTATAAGAATAGCTCCTTCCCTCCTTTTTTTTTTTTTTAAAAGAAGGGTCATTAACACAACTTCATTTAGAAAGTAGTACTACATTTCTCAAATGCTAGCTCGTTCAATACTGGGGATTTATCTTGACTTGAATATGACTTCTTTGATGAAGAATGCATAACTTTCTCTACTTAGTCTGAATCCAACAGTTGTTACGTACATAGGAAGTTGGGGTCTAGAGAATAGGATCTCAGCACATGCTTTCATCTGAGTAAGAAAGAATATTGTCTATATAAATATTCTCATGTAAATGTACGCACAGGTCAAATGAAAAGCTATTTTGCTGTATCATCGTATCTTCAGGTGTTTGGCAAGAAACTAATAATTTAGCACATTGAAGAAATGTCTCCATGAGAAATAACCAATCTGAGATAATTAGGTTTTAAATGATTCCTTTTTAAAATTGCAGATGTTTCTTTAGCCATTTCAACAAATCCAGATTACTAGAAGAAAACAAAGCATAAGAATTAATTTCCACAATCTTTGTTTTTATGCCTCTCTTGAACTCCTCATTCCTGCTTCTCAGGATCAAAAGTGCAATTTATTATTATTATTATTATTATTATCATCATCATCATTATTATTTTCAGGTTTTTTCTTCAGCAGTGTTCAGATATCTTGGGCCCTGAGTTCAATGCCATTTCAGTGGCTCAGGCTGTTCAGGCCACCAATGAGTTCTACGGTGGCCTGAATGTGACAGGAAGCAAAATTGTCTTTGCTAACGGTTCCTTTGACCCTTGACATGCTCTGGGAGTAATAAAAGATATCAGCGAAGATTTGCTTGTGTTTACGTTGAAGGTAAACACAGTTGTTAATATTCATAGGGATTCAAAATGAACCACTTTGTTAACTGTTGGGCTTAAAGATTTTCCTACAGACAGTTTATACAGTTTCAGATAATGCGACATGAGGTCACATTATTTCAGGGCTCATGTTACTGATTAAAATGAGCTATTTTGTCTAGATAAGTTTGAATTCGAGGCAAAAGATGTGTCCAGTGATCTGTCTGCCTAATTCTTAGTGTAATAAATTCATGGCGAATGCAAAGATTCCCTGGACTAAAAATTAACTTTTGTTTGTTGGAAATTGCTAAAGTAAGCTTTAAAATAATCTGAATAATCCATTTTTAGTATTTGAAATGTTCAAGTGTTATCCCTTTGCAAAATAAAAATCTTCTGTTTATTATGTTAACATGGTATTTGCAAAGCTATCCACCTTGATTTTAAGCCTAAAGCCCTGCCAAATCCTTGCAAATCAAAAGAAAAGTCAGGTGCATGAGTGTAGGAGAGGCTCCCATATATTTCTAGAACACTATTAGATCAAAGCAGATAAAATACATGCCCTGGTGAACTGGCTTCATCAACAATTATCTCTAGAAGTCACATGAACTACCTGAGCCTCAGTTTTGTATTGTTTAACCTATAAAACAAATAAAATAAAGGAAGTAAGCACATTTAATTAAATGTATCTTAAAATTCTACAAAACCATAAATCAAATTTTGCTCCTGTTTCCAGTATCTAATAAATTTTTGTTTGTAACTTCCAGGGAATAAACTCATAGTTTGAGTTGAAGAATGAGACTATTAAAAACATTAATCTCTAAATTGACAAGATTAGACATTTTCCTATAGCTTTCATTGATTTGTACCATTTGGTGATTAATAACAAGCAATAAGTGTTTTTAATAAATATTAGACCAATTAAATAAGAATTTCTGAGAATTATCCAGGACATAGATATTTTTAAAAGCTCCCAGATGTGTTAATGTGTAGCCAAGGTTAAGAATACTTGCTGTAGAGGTATTCTGATCTTTCCTTTTCACATTATAGGTGAAGCCCACTGTGCAAATGTCTATGCAGCTCAGAATAATGATTCAGCTGAACTAACTCATACACGAGAAAAAGTCTTTGAGTTTCTGCAAAAGTGGCTAACTAACACAAGTAATTGATGAGAAAGAAAAGCTCAATGGAATGCAAAATCGCCCTCCATTTTCTTACTAAAATACAAAACCACTGCAAGAATGAAGTTAGAGCAAATAAAAGGTCAGTACTTTTTTTTTTTTTTCAGACAGAGTCTCTCTTTGTCTCCCAGGCTAGAGTGCAGTGGTTCCATCATAGCTCACAGCAACCTCAATCTCCTAAGCTCCAGCAATCCTCCTGCCTCAGCCTCCCAAGTAACCAGGACTACAGGCGTGTACCACCAAACCTGGCTAATTTTTCTATTTTTTTGTAGAGACAGGGTCTTGCTATTGCTCAGACTGGTCTCAAACTCCTGGCCTCAAGCAATCCTCCCGCCCCAGCCTCGCAAAGTGCTAGGATTACAGGAGTGAGCCACTGCACTTGGCCAAGGACAGTACTTTTAGATTTAAATTGTGTGTGTGTTTTATATTTTAAAGAGACTTTATCAAATTCTTTCTTTGTGATGTTTAGAAGCATTGAAGCATTCCAACATAGAAGTTGATTATACTGGAGAATTATTGGTTGCTACAGAAGCAGACAGCATGTAGACTGGATTTCCTAGGACAATGTCAATTGCATGTTTTTAATAAAGTCCATTCATAAAACGTACATGTGTGATTTGATTGTCATTCTGTTAGCCATCTCTGTGTGTGTGTGTGTGTGTGTGTGTGTGTGTGTGTTTGTGTGTATATGTGTGTTTGGTTAGGAAAACAATTTGGGCCCTGGTGCCCCTTTGCACCTTTCTTACTCCAGGGAATGTGGAGACAGATCTCCTGTGACCACATCAACTGACAGAAATGAATTCACAAAGCAAACTAGAATCCCTGGGAAACACTGATCCCAGTCCTCGTGGAGCATGGGGAAGGGTATAGCATGTCTGTCATCTACTCACAGCAATACCAGTGGGAACATTTCATTAAAATTCGGTCCAGATCAGTTTATTTTCATGTCTGAAAATATACTCAGTTAAAATTCTATGAATTTTAAAATTTTTTTGAAAAAGTTGGATTTACATAGCACATCTTTTTCTACAGGGAGCAATACTATCATTGTTAAATCATATCTATTCAAAATTCAAGATTCAAGAGAAAGCTTTCTAAAACAATATGCTTAAACACATTATGGGAGCATTTCGCAGCATTCCTTAAAGATGCATTCTGTTCAGGTAAATTTGTAACCTAAACATGAATCATTTTTCACCTCCATTTGAGCTGAGGCAGTCGTTCAATAGCTTGCCGCTGCTTTCAAGGTGAAGGTGGACTTGTTCTTCTATTTGCAGGGTTTTGCATAGTCGTCCCACTACCGGCTTCTCTACCCTGTTTCAAACCAGTTTCTCTCTGTCTCTCCCTTCCAGACACACTGTCTTCTTCAATCCCTCATACTCTTCAAGCTTCGCTGGCCTCAGGACCCTTGCCTATGTTATTTTTACCACCTGGGTGATTTCTTTTGGCTTTTGTGACCTCATTATCTCTTCTTCACCTTGGAGATCTCAGCTCAACTATCTCCTGCGCAGGGAAGCCTTACCTGACTCTCCTCACTAGATAAAATCTTTACCTAGGTAAGCTGGGGTCCTTAATCGCATGTACAGTCTTAATTCCCTTCTGCCATGTGACCTCAATATTCACAGCTCCAGGGATTAGGACGGGGACATCTTTGGAGGGGAACATTATTCTGCCACAGGTTCCTAGTAAGTGTGGGGTGCTGCCCTCAGAGGACACTTAAGCGGGGTCTTTTTTGCTCCTGGAGAGATGTCACCCCCATTTCCCTTCATTGCCACACTTGACAGCAGACTGCTTACAAACCCGTCTCATTTATTATATACCAACATGTATTCTGAGAAAAACATCTTAGAAGGACAGTGAGAGGGACAGATGTAACTTTACATAAGCTAATTGACACTTTGGACACAGGCTTTATTATTTGTAAAATGCAAGGATGGAATTAGGTATTCTGTAAAGTATGTTGAAGTCTAAATCTAAACACAAGACTTTATAAAGGTAATGACTGAGGCACCTTAAGAGTTTTAAATTACATTGTTTCCGAGAGCTGGAAACTTGAAACTGCAAAACATCTCTATGACTTCCGTTTTGGTCTCACCCTTTCTGCAAATTGATTCATGGAGAAGTTTGGTAAGATAAATGAGCCCAGTTGAAATCTCATTTTTTAAAAATGCTTTGATAAACTTCCAATGAGCTAAGAAAGAATTTGGAAAACTTATGATACACAAGACACTGAGCTTTTTAGTATCTACAAGATTTTGAGGGGGGTGATATTAATGGGGTCGTTGACATTTATTGATTCTCGGATTAGCTCACAGGCCCTCTCTCCACTAACCTCCGATAACAGGTACGGTACCCCAGCTGGACTCCAAGGACACTGATTTTCTCCTTCTCCCAGTACTCATCACGTTCTCAAGGTTAAGTGCCTGTTTGCCCACTGCTCCATTCCAACAAACCTAGAGATTTTATTCCTCAATGTTTCTCCTACAGAGTCTTTGAACGTACGAGGTGCTTAAGCAAGATTTGTTGGATGAGCACATTTATTCTAAGAGGTATTGTAGGGAAAGTTGAAGGTAATAAAGAGGCACTTAGTATCAACTCCTGGTAGTCAATGGAGGTTACCTCTAATGTTCAACAGCTCATCAATGTTCTCCAACGGACAAAAGTAAATGATAGGCTGGGCGTGGTGGCTCACGCCTGTAATCCCAGCTCTCTGGGAGGCCGAGGCGGGCGGATTGCTTGAGCTCAGGAGTTCGAAACCAGCCTGAGCAAGAGCGAGACCCCGTCTCTACTAAAATTAGAAAGAATTTAATTGGACAACTAAAAATATATAGAAAAAATTAGCCGGGCATGGTGGTGCATGCCTGTAGTCCCAGCTACTCGGGAGGCTGAGGCAGGAGGATCGCTTAAGCCCAGGAGTTTGAGGTTGCTGTGAGCTAGGATGACGCCATGGCACTCTAGCCGGGGCAACACAG